>JAAAKO020038664.1:0-12390 GCA_010015015.2 Bolitophila cinerea
TGACAGCCCGAACATATCATATTCAGAAATGCTGCTGCTTCTATAAATAGAGCAAGAGGAGGTAAGTTCAGTAACATTTCAACAGCTGCTGTTGGTGCAGTTTGATTTACCTTCTATTTTCGAAGTTTTTCCTCCAGTCTAATTTACAGTTTAGGAGAACACCAAGATACTTTATCTCTTGAGTGATCGTTAGCAGTGTACCATATAACTTTGGAGGCGTAAATCTATCGTTTTTTCTCCTTCTAGTAAACAGCATTAGTCCAGTTTTGTCTGGATTGACACTTAGACCAACGCGTGTGCACCAGTTTTCAACTTTCTTCAGTGCACTTTACATTACATCACTCACGGTTTGGATATATTTACCTTCTATGCAGATATCAATGTTATCCGCATATCCTTGGCAGAAGTATCCAGCTAAATTAATCTCTTCAATGAGACTATCAATTACAATGCTATAAAGGAGTGGGGGAGTTTCTGTTCCGTTTTCGATCCTTTGTAGAGGTATCCGTTAAGCTATATGTTTACATGGTTGGAAGGTCGGCCAATATTAAAAGGTCAGCCAATAGCTTCCAATTATCTACCAATAAGTTGTCCACGATAAAATGTCTGCCAACTATAAATTGGTAGTTTGGTACACGATTGTCAGAAAACCATCCAATCCCGTTGGCAGATTGCGTCCTTCCAATGGTTTTTCATCCAACTCCAGCAAATGAAAAATTGTCCATTTACACGGTTGGCAGATATAGTCCAATGAAAATATTGAAAGATACGTCGGCAAACGTTGGCAGACTAGTAAAAATGCACACATGTAATGTGAAACAAAGATATTTTTTGATACCATTTTGAAATAGCTGTTGTTGTAGAGCAAAAATATCGTGAAAAATCATTATTTGTATCAACAAAACAAATAACGATTTTTAACGATCTTTTTAAAAGAGATTGACGTGCTATTGACTAGAGATTAGATTACTAGACATTTTTGCCGTGCAAAAGGTGGAGCAGTTCAGCTTTTTGATATGTTGTTGTCTAGGTCTTTTTAAAAAATCTAAGCATTCAAGCTTGGAATGGGTAAGTTAAATCCGCCATATTTGATTAAAGGTACAAAAAATAGTTTTTAAAAGTATTTCTCAACGCTTTTTTATTGTATGCCAAATATATAAGTCCGGATCTTCATTCCTGGTATTGCTAGGTTATCTACAATAATGTTTATATGATCATGTATTTCTGTTCTGTGATGGCCGGGTCCGTTGCTACTAATGACTTTATCGTGGTGATCGTTTTTAGTATTGTCTTCCAAATATTGATTGTGCATTAGAGGTCTGCGTGTGCCTAATTTTGGCAACACTACCCGACCCAAGCCCGTTTATTTAACCTGACTAAGGAACCGCTGACTTTTAAGGACTTTAATCTACCCGAGTAACATATTCAACCCAACCTGTGTTTCAATTTTTGTTTAAGGATTCGCCTTATGTGCCTGCCTGTCCGTGGGTTCACCTACTGTTCACCTAAAAATTAACTCTTCCTTATTTTCAGATGCTTATCTCTGATCTCTGTTTGTCACTGGCCGATATCCTCATTTCTATTCCGGCGGTATAGTTCTATACAGTACATCCACGTGTAGCATGATTGATGTTACCTTCCTACCAAAGCAATCAAGTGATTTAAATGTTCAATGCGTTTTATTACCTGACATTTCCAGTCGAAATACCCAGGAATTAGGATCGTTTCTATGGAAACATTTGGGACTACTACACCAATAAACATAAAATGACCAATTACCACTTATGGTTCAATTATCTATAAACTAGGCATACATAAAATTAAAAAAAAATATATTTTTAAAGGAATACTTTACAAAAAAATGTTGTATCATAAATCCAATATGGCGGATTTAACACGCACTCGCTAAGGTCAAAAACTTGGATTTTTTAAAATGGCCAAGATTTAAACTAAACTACTTTACCTATTGAACGGCTAAAGTCCTTTTCCTCTCGCTGACTGGACTATAGTATACAATAACATCATTTTTATGTACCTTCAATAAGGCACAGTGTTGTACATAATTGTTGTACCTACGTTTGTTTTAGAGAAACCTATTTTATATTGCTCTAAAATTGTCAATTTTCTTCTAATTTGACAAGATAATCGTTATTTCATTTTTAATTTAAAAAAAAACAAAGCTATTATACCTATATGATAAATTATGTATCTTCAAAAATATCCTATCTTGCAAAAGCCAGCTATGTTTACACGGTTGGAAGGTCAGCCAATATTGGACGAAAAATTGGTTGTATATTTTGGCCAACCGTGTAAACGGATAATTCTTGTCAACGTTGAAAGAAAATGATTGGCCGACCATTGGCAGTGACATCTTCCAATCGTGTAAACACTTCCATTTACCTGTTGCTTACGCTTGGCAGTCGTTGGCATTAGCAGGTATTGGTAGGTTATTGGACATTGGCAGATGTGCAAAGTTTTGAAATCTGCCAATGACCAACTATTTGGAAGACTTTTCTTCATAAAACGAAATATAAAAATGTATACTTTAGCTTTTGCAAGAAAGGATGTTTTTGGAAGATACATAATATATAAGATGTATAATAGCTTTGCTTTGGGTGCTTCAATATTTTGCAATTTTAATTTTATAAATGAAATAACGTTTATATGTCATATGACAAGAAATGAACGAAAAATTATCGACTAGGTTCTGATTACATGTGTGCATTTTTATTTGTCTGCAGTCTATCAACGTTTGCCAACGTATCTGCCTTTTTTTTTGGAATATATCTACCAACCGTCTAAATGGACAAGTTTTCATTGGCCGGCGTTGGATGAACAACCATTGGCATGCCATTGGAAGGTTTTCTGACAATCGTGTAAACTACCAATTTATCGTTGGCAGACATTTTATTGTTGGCAACTTATTGGTAGATAATTAACAGCTATTGGCTGACCTTCTAATATTGGACGACCTTTCAACTGTGTAAACATAGCTTAATACACATTTTTATTTCATTCAAACTTCGCTTTGGAAGATGTAGGCCAATAATTTTCTACCTACGTTGGCAAACAAAAATTGTCCGTTTACACGGTTTGCCGAAATGTACAGCCAATTTACTTCCAATATTGGCCGACCTTCCAACAGTGTAAATATAGCTTAAGAATTCTAACAGAGTACTGTTTTCTGCAAGAACACTTGCATAAGATAGGTCTGTCAGACTCAGGCAAATACACTAATGGCGAGGAAGACAGCTCTATAGAAACGGCAGAACATATCTTCTGCTACTGCCCACCCTTTCATAGCGCAGATACTTATGCTTAGGATGGTTTAACCGGGAGGATCTAACGGAAATGGCGGACCTATCGATATCCGGAATTAAGAACCTCATAAAGCGCTAAGACCTGAAGCAACCCGAAGCACACGGAATAAACCTGGCTGGATGCTACTAACTACTAAGTTTGTTTGCTATGGCCCCACGTGAACTATATGATCGGTGCATCTCTAAACCGCCAAACTAACCTAACCTAAGCTAACCTTAGGCTCCGGTACAGTTTTCCCATGCCAATGCGGTTCAAAAGAAAGAAATGCAAATTGTTTTTTTTAACGGTGAGCGCTAAAAAAATATATCAATCGATTACACAATTTTGATTAAATGTGAGTTTTTATTTAAAAAAAATATATAATTTATGTGAATTTTACCCGATAGACGCGTCGGACGATGGGACGGGCTAAGCAATCATACTGTTAAATAAGAACTGACAAAATGTTTATATAATCAAAAGACAGTGGTCACATCAAAGTTGAATGAATGGTTCAAACTTAGGCCCAAGTTGTGTTTTTGTCTTTTGATTTATTTTGAAAAAAAGCATCATAATAATCATCATCATCATCATCATCATCACCTTCGCACATGACAATGGCACAGCAGCAAAACAGAGTTTAAATTTCATGAATCCCGAAGTCCATAAAAATGTTCTATTACTTTAAACGGTTTACCAATACATATACAATGTACATATTATTTATACAATACTATATATATATATACCAACAAAGATAAAGTTGTTCTCGCGCTAGGGACGCGGACACAATAAATCTAATACCTATAAATCAAAAACCTGTCGATATGCATCCCGTGTGTAACTTGGGCGTGTAACATATATATACCCCGTACAATGTATATATATATATATAAATATTTATATACACAGAAAACCGAACAGAATAATAATACAATATATGCAATAATGTATTTGTTCAATTCCTGTTATGTTGAACTGGAAATGATGACGAGAGCATAAAAAGGAGAGGTGCGCACGCGAACGAGAATATAATATGTATATAATTGAGTTTCTTTCTGCACATATTCGCACATATTCGCACATACAGATTCAAGCGATGTGACAAGTGTCTGTCAATGTCAAAGAACAAGCTCACAATGCTGATTTATATATAAATGTACATAAAATAGTGTACATAATGTTTATATTCTTCTACTTGTATGTACAATAAATAAATAAACGTTATTTTATTTCTTTTCTTTTTAATTATCGTATATACACAAAGATACAGAGCGTTTATAAATATATAATGAAACGACAACAAAATGGTAACTTGTATGATTTTTGAATGCAATGCTTTATCTATATGGTTTCTATTGTCAACTTTAATTGAAAATGCAGGATATAAAAGGTGAAAGGAGTGTGACATTTTAGCATATTGGATGTCTGAGTACGATTTACTTGGGTATTGAACCTTAAAAAAATAATAAAAAATAAAATCATTTCAATATATATATGGCATATATTTTGGGGGTCATGCGATACTTCACTTACTTCTTTACCGCCATCGCATCAGTTCATCTCAATGCACAAAAGCTATACTTAAAAAAGATCTTTACTTTTCGATCAAATTAAGTATGCCGCGTCATTTAAAACGACTAATCCAAGAAGTTTAATTCCTACTCGAAAACGGTTCCAGTACCAAAAGACAAAAACGCAGATTTAAACATTTCAGTGCTCACAGCTGCATTGAAATCAAAAACACCGATCTATAACGTCGTCATAACGTCTGTATTACGGCAAAAAGACCTAATGGCCGAATGATCCGTTTGGCCGAATGAGCCGTTTGGCCGAATAAGCCGTTTAGCCGAATGGGCCGATTAGCCGAATGAAACAAACGAATGATTTATTTCTGCACATGTATATGGTGTCTCAATAAGAGTGCCCGTATTAAATTTGGCGCCATTTTTTTCTGGGCAAGCGCCAGCTCTGAAATTTGACAGTTGTCATCTATGATTGTTCCGATTATTAAATATGGAGCGCTACACAAAAAAACAACGCGTTTCATTGTCAAAACCCATTACAAAACATCGCGTAATTTTCGGTCGTGAAACTTTACCAAATGTGTCAACGATTAGAAGAGTGATGAATAAATTTGAGAAAACTGGGACGAGCATGGACATCGTTGCTGTAAATGAGAGTGTTCGTTCACAGCAACTCCAACTTTCGAGGAGCATCACGCAGCGAATTCTAACGAAAGACCATAACCTTCATCCTTACAAGATTCAGCTGACCCAGGTGCTCAAACTAGCAGACCATGCACAGCGACGTCAATTCGTTGAATGGTTGTTGGAGCAAAATGAACTATATCTCCTGAGCTCAAGGCTGATATCCAACGCGTCATCGGTGAGATAGCAAATCTGCCAAAACCTCATCGAAAATTTCGTGAAAAGAGTAATGGTCTAAAAAAACACATTGTTCAAATAAACTTTTTTTTACAAAATTGAGATTACCTTTTTTGTAATATATGTAAAAAGATAGCATATTTATATAAAACATTCATTTCGTTGAGGTTGCTATTTTTTAATACAGTTAAGTTAACTAAATGGGGCATATATTTAAAATAAATTGCTATTTTATTTTAATTTATGGTTATCACCACAGCAGATCAAAGTTAAATGAAATCATAACACTGGCTTGAAATGTAAAAGATATTTGCCAAAATCCATTTAATATCCATTTTAATCCATAATAATGAATTTGCTGGTTTCACACGATTTAGATTAGAAAATCAGTTAAAAATTTATAAAAAATTGTTATTTTATTTAAGCAGTTACGCCAATGTTCTTGAAAAACTACCCACCGTGCGACGGACGCGCGTACGTTGACATATTACCCTCACTAGCAGTCAATGTGTGTACAACTTAAGATTGGAGACGTGTATTATAGATATAGATTGATTTATAATGCAATTGGGTCGGATTTCTCGGACACTTGTTTGCTCTATAATTATACGTAGATTCAACAATGCTGATGTTCATAATTCATTCGTTTCGGGTGTCAGATGTAATTATTTAAAAATAATAAAAAAATTATGTCACTGAATTTTCAAAAATAAAATTGATACGAGATGATAATTTTTGTTGTAGTATATTGAAGTATTTTGAAGAGCTTTGGGTGTACAATACAATTAACGCTATAAATATTAAACATAAAAATACCAGAGCTTTTGACATGGTTCTGCATAAATGACATCCCGCAAATAAATCAATCGCAATAATGGCGCACATATACAAAACAACGTATCACAGATAATACTTTTTTTTGCATATCGAGGTCGCGCAAACATTCCGTAAACAGCATATTATTTATGCGCTCAAACATTTTGCAAAAAACAAAAATGTATTCTGTGTGCGGACCTAAAAATAAATAAATACCGTTGAGCGTGTGTGTGTGTGTGTATGCTTATGCACTTCGTTTTAACTGGGACTCATTTAATTTATTTTAACGCTGCATATTATTGCAATTTTCACGAGTGTTATGTAGTATATATATACTGTAAGTACACTGTACACTGTACAGTGTATTCCATCAGTTTAGTGATTATGGCCCACGCTTTATTTCTGTCGGGCTTCCAATTTGTTTTTTGAGAGTATCCTTTTTTTCATCCCCATTATTAATTTTCATTATTGATGGTGCACAAAAAAAGAATTCTGGATTATTTATTTGTGATTCTTGTCGGGGGGAAAACAATTGAAACGAGACGTTATTTTCAGCAGAATTGACATTCAAGTTGACAATTTTCACCTATAAACTTCAACCTAAGGGGACATTATTATATCATCAGTCGAATTTGTTATAGAACTCATCCTTTAAAGTATTCTCTCTGAAAAAAATCAAGTTGTGTGCGGTTAAGGGAAATGAGAATTTATAAGCTAGGGTTTGGCATAATAATTTTCTAAATAAATATATATTCTGCAAAATTAGCATTAGCATTTATTCATGTGAAGTTATTTAAGTGTTTTTTAATAGTGTGCTGAATGTAATCTTACCCAGATACATTTATTTCACTCTTTTGAGATTGATGTTATTCAATTGATTTGGCTTAAGATTAAAAACTTTACCAGGCAAATTCTTCATCTATTATGCAAATCGGTGTTTTTCAATTTAGAACTGAAAAAACAACTAAATAAAGTATTGTACTGTTATTTTTGATTGGTTTTATAAAGTGACTTGTATAATTATTAAAAACCAGATGTATACGCTAGAAATGATTGATTTCTTAATTTGTGGTGGCTAATTTTATAAAAAATATAATTTTTGATCCTAATCTTTGTTGGATCCGTATTTATAGATATTTAACATACAATACTATATATATTTTGAAAACAACATTTAAATGAATAAAAATATCGGAGGCAATAATATATTCCTCGTTATCATATTATTAAGTAATTTAACTTTTATATATAAAAAAATGTTTATTTGAAAGGGATTCAAATTTATTCCGAGTAATAATTGATATAAATATATTTTAAAAAATGCAGTCAATTTTGTTTGAAGTTAATATTTTTTTCTAGGTATTATATTTATTGATGGATTTTAGTTTCTTAATATCCTAATGGAACAGTAATCGTCAATACATGTATGAGCCGGCTGGCCGAAACCAGCTTGCTTTCGAAAAAAATATAATTTACCGGCCGCTGGTACCTTTTTTTCAAGCCTGCCGGTCGTTGAATTAAAAAAAATGTCCGGCTTAAATCGGTGCTACATATCAGAGTTAGGTGCCGCTTATATTTCCTCAGCGGCAGCTAGCCCCGACTGTAGCCGATTTTTGTATTTGGAAATTTTGCGGTCGGTCCTTCCAAATTAAAATTTAAGCCAAAATAAGCAGATTTCAGCCGATAAAATCTCGACGGCGGAGGCTAGCCTATCAAAACAGTCTGCGGCCGACATTCGCCGATATTACGGCTGCCGACGGGCTAAAAACTGCTAATATCTCTGCTATATACTAGATAAAAAGTAAGAATAAAAAACATTCAGTTAAATGGTAATTCAAGGCTACTGAGGAGCGAAACATCGGTTTGCTTGTGATCAAGATTGTCTAAGGTAACATCTCAGCCAGACCGAAGTTTTTCACTATAGGGATTAAAGGATAAAAGACCAACCGTGGTATTATATGGATCTTTATCGAATTTTTGTCTCATATTTAAAAAAATAACATTTGTTAATTGCGATATAGAATCACAGAAGACCACAGCAGAAAGCTAAATTTTCTTTGGATTACAGTCTATATAACTATAAATCTATTTTACAACGACTTTCCTCGAGTTTTCCTTGAAAATTAAAATTCGGAAAATAAATGACAATATACAATAGGTTCCATTTTGATTTTGTCACATTCGCCTCAAATATTTTATCTTTTTTTAAGCTTATTCTAAGAATAAAGTGTGCCCAGGAAAAAATTATACAAAGTTAAAAAAATGATGCCCTCTAAATAAGAAACAAATAACACAATATATTAATGAGATATACCTAAAAAAGTGTCACAAAAATAAACCAAAAAACCAACAAATGCAAAATTTGTAGTAAATATTTTTTTAATATTTTGGGCACAATCATTTTTTTAAAGAGTACAGATTTTTGTTTAACATTTTTTATTATCGTTAGTTCTTAGTTTTACTGTAGGTAAATAAATAGGCTAACGCCAGCCAACTCAAAAAAAAAATCTAAAGGTTAGCCGAGGAAGCTGATGATTTTGTATCAGCTGACACTTCAGCCATCTAGAAATAGATGGTACTTGCAAATGGTTTAAACCATGCCTGGATTTAAAAAAATATTGTGCCCAAAATTTAATAAAAAAATCTTAGATTTAAGAAAAGATTATCCATTCATTATCATAAAAAATATTCTCGTTGATATAATTACCGATTGGTTGTGTTAGTATTATGTATATTTTTCCTGATTCAATTGTCCATCATCTATTGAATTTTTACATTATTTATTGCTGTCGAAATGGTATAATACACAGACATCTTTCAGATATGGTTATAATAATTTAATAGAAGAAACAATAGGCCCAAAAATTGAGTGACTGTGTAAAAAACAAGGCTCATATATAATATTTAAAAATATAGTAACAAAAATCCATCATGCTCAAGTTTGATTACTATAAAAGCACCCAAACACCGCAGCTCAAAATTATCATTATCATGTTGAATAAACAATCTAGCATGCGCCCGCAATTTGGGGATGATATCCGGAAAAGTAGCAGGCACACACGCGCGCGCCACCACCGTATGATTTGTGGCCAAAACTACCAAAATTCCCAGATGTATTGCGGCACCTTTACGGGCATGGGGCTACAGAACAGAATCGAGCGCACGCGGCTGTACCGAAGAGTGGGTGTTCTATCTCCGTAAGAAGGCGACGTAAAAATGTGACCTGTCACATAAATTATGGACCAACCCTTGAAAGCCTTTCGAGATGTACAGGGCGGCCGTTTTTCTGTTCGTTATAGATGTTCTATTGATTTTATTCTTGCGTTCGTATTTTCTTTCTTTTTTTAATGTGAAATTTATGAGTTTTTTTTCTCTTGTGGTTATAAAAATGCAGCTTATATATTATACAAAGATTTATGGGGTTTATATTTCGATTTTGGTATACCAAGTTCAAGTTGCTTTGTGTAATTGGACTTGTGTAACATATATATTTGTATACATACAATAGCATGTGAATAATAGCGAGAGTCTAGAAATAATATACTTATAAAATTTCGTATAAATACGTATATTAGAAATATTCTATAAATATTATTAAAACAACAATATTTATGCAATAAAACATAGAAAAATACAAAATCCGTTGAGGTAGAAATTGAAAACTAAATCGAATTGCGAGGTTTTTCGAAATATAAAGAACTCGCATTTCTTAAATTAATAAATCTGCTTTCTATTGGATATTAAATCTAGAAAGCGGCAACAAGAAAAATAGTTTTCTTCACTCGCATAAATCCATATATTGTGTGTGTATCGCTCGTATTCAGAAATATATACTTATACATATATATATATATAGTTTAATCTAATATAAATGTATATATATTATGCAGATATGAATTTGACAATATGCTTTATACTTTATGTGTGCAAATGTTAGGATGCGCTTGTCCAATACAATATAACGAAACTCTCAAAAGAAATTGTTGCCATTCGTTTATCCATTATTGCTTTTTTCCTTAGATGATATACAATTTATGCTTTTGAGAAGTCTTGATCTTGACTTTACTATATCGTTTCAATTGTATTTATGGTATTTGAATACAAATATTATACAAATTGCAAAATTTGATATAGCGTTCAAGAAAATTTGCGAAGACAATGTTTTATTATCATTTCATTATTGGATGGACTATTATATTGAAAGTAATCATATTAAAGTTGATATGTATAGTTTTTACTACAATATTTGAGTGGATAAAATGATTAAAGTTTATTTCGGGAGACCGTGATTTTTTAAAACTATTATTCAGAATTTGTTTTAATGTTTTTTTTATTTTCTTGTATTGAGCCCCAACACCATTTTATACTGATGAATGTTAAAAGAATAATGAGTAATAAAAAACCTAGCTTTTACATCAATTATTTAAGATGAATATTATTTTTTTTCTCCAGATGTGGGAATGGACCAACACCAATCAAATACACAAAAACTAGTAAGATAGATTCATCTTTCCAATATTTGTATTTGATAAAAAATTATAATCAGGTTTCGATAGGTTAACTTTTAAGAGTTTTATGTAAGATATTACGAGCCAATTATAAGTAAACTGAATAAATTAAAACTTGTCTTACAATTATTGTTCCTCAACTTTGACAGTTGATTGTGGCTTTATTTAAAACTATGAGGGTCAGCCACGTCATAGCTCACATATCCCATAAAATCATTAGAAATTATACGATCGCAGAATGAGTCCAAATTTTGAAAATGTATTATTTATTTTCGGATTCAGAAACAGATACCAATTTTTATGAACAAATAATTATCAGCATCGCTGAGTTTTGTTAGATCTGTTACGATAATAATCCTCGGGAGCTTTTACAGAGTACATTTTGGTTTCTGCCATATAATTGAATCCGACATAAAATATGAGTGAGTATGGTTCCAGCAGTGTTGCGCTATATGAGCTACAGTGAAGATGGTAGTTTAAATTCCCGAAAGTATACAAAGTAGAATGTAGAAGTGACAACATTTGCAATTGGCGACCAATATCGAGTGATTAGGCGAATACTTTTTTCGGCTACAAAAATTATATATTTGGAAATAAAAAAATATAGCTCAATTTTAGAGAACGTGAAACGCATAATCAAGATTGTATTCCGGAAGAAAATGAATACTGTCCAATTATGTCCAAGTAGTGGATTTTGGCTATCGTTTTCAATAAGACGACTCAGGGTACCTGACCCAATATTTTTTTTCAAATTGATAAAAAAACAGATCAATTATCGAAGGTTCAACGTCCAATGAAAAAATGATATTTTTGCAAGAATCCTGGTCAACCGTTTCAAAATGTCTATATGTCTAAAAGTTCTAATTTTACATCTGTTCTTATTAATACGAGGGTGGTCCGACAAGCAATTAGCCTACATTAGGAAATCCAAAAAAAGGGTGCCTATAACCTTTCCGGCCTATGAGACAGTCTTCGCTTTTATCGGAGCACGTTCGCCGGGTGAAGTCCACTGTTTCGACTGTTCCTTGGTTTCTGGTGTGTAAAGTGGACACATGTTTCGACAGTCACGAAACGACTCAGAAAATTCTTGGAATTGTAATGCTCTGACGTTGTCTCATGGTAGCGATTGTTGTCCGAAGTGAGCAAACGTGGCCTTAACCGACCGACACCGACAGCTTTCTCATGCCCAAAATTTCATGTTTTTATAGAAAATAATTTACCATATGTCTGTTTCCTTAGAAAGTATTTCGGTAATCTGATTTGGTTAAAACTTAAAAGGTAAGTAACCACTTTTAGTACACCTACCGATATAGAGGTGCTAGTTAGTTCGATCATTTTGTTTGGTGTGCTGGTAAACTTGTACTGATTTCTTTTGGATT
>JAAAKO020038675.1:0-12389 GCA_010015015.2 Bolitophila cinerea
TATATATTTGATAATACTTTAATTGATTCTAACATCATTTCCAAAAGACAAAAGGGATCCTGTACGAATCGAACTGATTATAAACTTGAATTTAATTGTAAAACAAAAAAAAAATATTTCATGAGCACACATTAAAAAAAGAATATAATTCCAGAAATTTAAACGGATTTATTTGAAACTTTTATGATTGTGTTCAGAATTAGCACAACCTGTTTTATTGCTAGAATAGCAATTTTCGAAATCTTCATCAGTGTCTGTGCTACGTTCGGAATCACTAGATTCAGTATATTTACCAATACCAGGCAAAATTCCAATACACTTAAGTGTTGAGGAAGGCACATTAACCATGTTCATTACACTAGGTGTTGCATTCGACACCATTAATTTTGATGTTTTTTCTTCAGTAGTAGTGGAGCCTCCTGCAACGTTGTTATCATCTTTTTCATTGATTTTACGTTTCCTTACCAAACCAGATAAAATTGATTTCTGCGATGGTCTAGCCGATATTTTATTATTTGCTTTGGATTTGGGCTGAGCTACTTCGGCGTGAATTTTCTAAAATAATTTACAAAATATATAAAAATGCGATACTAAATAATATTATTGAACTATTTACTTCATCCATTGACTTTTCTTGTAAAGATGCCACCTTTAATCGAAAGTCCCTTAATTCATTTTGCTCTTCATTTTGTTGTTTTTTCTCTGCATCCAATTTTGCTTTGTCGATAACATCCAAAAAATCACTTTCGTCATCGTCCAAACCTCGGATAAGATTTTCTGGTAATAAAGGTTTTTTTAATGTTATTAAGTTTAATTATAATTATATATTATATTATAAACATTTCGTGGTGTTATACTGAAATTTCCCTACGCATCTGCATCCATATATATGTTTTTGTTTTAAAAAAAGATGTTTTACCTTAATTTTTACTATATATATTTGTGTGTAGAAAAACTTTAACGAAATAAATATAATACAATAAACTATAAAAGTGCTTACTTAGTTTATGTGCTTCCTCAAATTCATAATCCTTTTTATCTTTCTGTTCTTTGAGGCGTTCGTATAATGATCTCGACTCATAAGGTTCTTCAGGATGCTCTAAGAAACAATACGATCAGTAGAGTTTTATAACTTGTCTAACTAAAACTAACCTAAAGGTTGGTCTGGTTGCCTAACCTTCTCCCATTCGGCTTGGCGCTTTAGCTTGTTTTCTTCAATTTCAGCTTCAGTGACAAATCCGGAACTCATTTTAACAAGAATCTGAATACTTTTAATAAAATGCGATTACTGTTTTGTGTTTTACTTATATTTTTATTTATATTATATTTATGTGTCTGGAATGCTGTCAGTTTATAAATGTCAGCCCAAAAAAATAGATGCGAGTACTTGAGTGTTGAGTACCAGTACGCAGCAATCGAGACAACATTTTGCAGCAGTATGCAATGCAACATGCAAGTGTGCTGTAGACAGACTGCCAATGTGGAATGTGCAAATCTCAAGTTCATGGATACATTGCAATAGGTTTTATTCAGTACGTTTCTGCCTGGAAAATATCATTTCGGCTTTCGGCATCCCAAAATCGTCATATATATTTATATTTTTTGGTTTCTTTATGACTGTAAAGTATATAAAACTTAATACTTGTCAATTGTGTTGTGAGTGTCTAAAATGAATATTGATGAATAATGCGCCAGTCTTACGGTATTGCAGATTGGATATTTTTTATCATCTTTGGACATTTCAATTTTACATAACCATATTTTTTTATAATATTAAAATAATAAATTGAACTTTAAATTTTATTCTCTCTTTGTCCCCTGTTCTGGTTGTACCTTTTATTATTAAATATAGCTTGTTATTGAAGCTCTTCTTTAAATAAGCAATATAATGAATGAGTTTGATCAAAAATACAATATTGTCGATGAACCAACTCCTCAAAATGTTCCACTTACTGCACACTACAAAAGGTAAATACAAGATATAAAACTTATTTATATATAAATATAAATACATATATTTTAACTATTTTTGTTTTATTATAAACTTATAAGGAGTTTTGCATATTACACAATAAAAGAACGGATTCCTGTAATACTAACTCAAATTATAGACCATTTGTCTAGAGACAAGGATGAGATAGCTAACAGTTATGGTGGTGAGGTATTTTGATAATCCTATATACATAAATTTAAAATATTTTAATTTTATTTATTTTTAACAAAGATCGTTAAAGATAGTATCAAAGACATCCAAGGACAAATTTCAAAGCTGAAATATGAATTGCAAACTGATAAACCTTTATCGTTGTTCACCAAAACTGGTACAAATAAATACCATTTATATTTATAGTTACCTTTTAGTGTAATATTGTTTTTTTTCTTACAGGTTCTGATCTGGAATCATGGAATCTTTTTATTTCCGAGCTGAAACCAAATGCAAAATCATTCTTTACAACCACTTGGTTGTACGCGGAATGCTATATCTACAGAAAACTTAAATCATTTTTTGAGGATTCGTAAGAATATTGTTTCTATAAAAATGTATTGTGATCGTATATGATTTTTTATACTTTGTTCACAGAGAATCTCTAAGCACATTTGATTGCTTCAGGAAGCAAAAAGAAAACGCATTAACATCTTCTTTTGATTCGATGATAATGGTAGCTCAGCACGTAGCTAAAATTCAAAATCAACCATTAGATGATTCTGCATTAAAAGTTTTTTTCAAGAAACTCGTTAAGGTATGTATTTATACATATACAAAAACTGATAAAAAGTGAAATAATATTTGCGCATATATAGCTCAATCTTTGGGGAAACCGTTGTGACCTTTCTATATCACAAGGACGGGAGGTCAAACAATGTGGTAACCCATTTGAAGCTCTTGATACACTTGAATCGTGTATATTGATAGATAAGTCAGACATGATATGGCAATGCATTAAAGACGGTGGCAGCTCAATTACTATAGATTTTATCCAAGATAACTCAGGATATGAACTTTTCACGGATTTAATATTGGCAAACTTTCTGATTGAGTTTCAATTGGCATCCAAAATACGATTTCATGTAAAAGCCATTCCGTGGTTCATTTCCGATGTTTTACCGCATGACTTCCATTGGACTATAACTACTCTTCAAAATCATGAAAATAAAGCATTATCAGAATTTGGTCAAAAATTAGCCGAACACATGTTATCCGGAAAATTTGAACTCTGTGATGTTGATTATTTTTGGACAAGCCCACACGAATTTTATCGCATGAAAGAACTACGTGCTGATTTGTATTCAAAGCTTAGTGAAGCACATTTACTAATTTTCAAAGGTGATTTGAATTATCGAAAACTTCTCGGTGATTTCAACTGGCCATTTACTACCAAATTTGATGTTGTATTAAAAGGTAAATACATACAAACATATTGAAGTTTACACACTTAACTGTATTTTATTAAATTTTAGGTTTTGCTCCCAGTAATCTGTGTTCTCTTCGAACAATCAAAGCTGATCTCATTTGTGAACTTGAACCGGGCGTATCAGATGAACTTGTTAAACAAGATCCTATGTGGATGGAGACTGGTCAATATGGTCTCCTTCAATTTTCACCAGCAAAATAACTATATCTTCTTTAAATTGTATAATTTTGTTTTATTAAATAAATAAATGGTTTAAAGATACTGAAACTTTTTTTTTAACAAGAACAACAAGCATTTTTTTAAATTGAGATTACTTTACCGGAACACTTTGAGAGTACTAAAAGATATGGTAATATTGATCGGAGGTTCAAAGTTCGCCAGATCGGTGAGGCTAGGGCATCTCAATTAAACAAGTAAATTTAATAATTGAACTTGTGACAACATAGGAATTTTTTGGCGATGTTAAGGCGCAAAAACTTTTGTAGATATACAAAATGTGTGTATTATTAAAAGTACAGTATTTTTTTTTTTAAAAGATAAAGTTTTTTTTACCAATCTACAATAACAACGTCACCATCTTGAATTGAATAATACTCTAAATTTTTAGACAAATTATCCATTATAACCTTTATATCATTCAACTGCGCGTCCATATAGCTTAAAGTTGGTAATGTTGAATGACTACCACCAAACGTTTTGATAACAATTCCTTGTAATGTTTGAACTGACATCTTACGGGGGACTCGTTTTGTAAGAGTATCCAATGGTTCAGATGATGATTGTATAGTAATTTTTATGAGATTAGATATTTTTGGAGGTGCCATAACAACTTCGGCTGGAGATCCGTACTCTAAAAAAGTTAAGTTAAAAATAAGTTAACAAATTAAAGCTTAAAATAAGATATTACTGTTTATTAAACGTGGATAGGCACGACATTTTTTTATTAGTTGTGACTTGACCGTCTCTGATGCGTTTGTCCATTCCAAGCCGTATTCTTTCCACAGGTCATATTCAGCACCTCGACGTTGAGCATCTAAGACAACAATCTTATTAATCTGTTTCAAATTTGTAATTCGTGCAACTGCATTTGAAAACATTGATTCGAATCCAGTATCTTTGTCCGTATTTGAATCCGTTGATAAACTAGTAAGTGCGGGAAGCTTATCAAATTCATTGAATGTGACTAGCTAAATAATGAATACCATCTTATCACATTAAAGATTTATTTTTTTATATTTAAATTGATCATACCTCATCTTTGATAGGATTGTTTTTTATATTTATATCGATTAGGCCTTTAAATATATCCAAACGTTGATCTGGTTCACATTCCGGAAACTCTATAGATTTAATGCCATTTTCCATTATATACAATTGACTCAAAGTACTGATATTGCCTAGTTTTAAAATTTCACTAAATTCACTAATCTCGTTTTTGTGCAAATCTAAGAATCTGAAAAAAAATATTTATTACCTGATAATAAATCTATAATAAATATAACTTACTTTAAGTTTTTAAACACTTCTTGCACATTAGCAACCTCAATGCAAGATATATTATTTTCTTGTAAAGCCAAAGATTCTAGGTTAGGCCACATACGCGAAATGTATAAAACTGTTTTCCAAGACATTATGTTACATTTACGCAAATTGATTGTTTGTAAATGTCGAAAGCTTCTTGAAAGAAAATCAATTTCATGTTCTTCAGGTATCTGAATTCGGTTTTCACTGAAAATTTAAAAAATACTAATATGGTATAATCGTATAATGGTAACAAATGTTTTAAAACACTTACGATAAATTCAAATATCTTAGTTTAGGCAGTTGTTCTGCTATAGATGCTACTATGTTCCAATTCCAAATAAGTGAGCCAGTCAAGTCTAATACAGATAGATTAATCAGAGGTGTTAAATCACCAGCACTATTTACACATGAATATGCAATTGAAATATGATTCAACTCATTCCAGTGACTACAATATTATTAACAATATTTTGAATAAATAAAAGAAGTTTTTACTAAAGTTTTTACCTTTGTTGTTCTTTAATTTTGTCTACTCCGACTACTTCAAATATAGCCGCACGCATGCTTTTCTGGGCCTCTTTTAACAAATTATCATCCAAAGGGTTCTCTGGACAGTAAATGTACTTATTTTCTATGGCATTGCGTACACTTGTTGGCGTTGAGGTTTTACCTGGTCGAATCATTGAACCAGATGTCGGATGGCTTTAAATAATGTATTAATAATTACTTTATGATAACATTGCCATGTTCAAAAAAGAAAAATAAATACATACCTTGTTTTGAAATACTCGGTACCATTAAGCACTCCATTGTGTTTGCCTCGAAGTTTATTGTCCCATTCAACCCCTAACCAAACATCCGGATGACCCTGAACCTTAACACATCATGTTTAATTAAAGTTTTATAAATATACTCAATATTTGTACTTACCTCTCCCATATACAATACAGTTCCGACTTCGCCGGCAACTTGAATCCTTGAATTAATTAAAAAACCTACCATGATGTCAACTTCAACAAATTTAACACGGTTTGTAAGGCTTTTTTTTTTTTTTGAAATTAATTAAATAATATAATTTGTAGTATATTGTTTTTTTAAAGATATATACTGTACTGTTTAGTTTTTAATTTAATTATTTTATAAGATTGTTTTTTTACTTGTAATTATTCTCGCAATGCGTAATCTAAAGTTTGTTATTATTTAGTATGTATACGGTACGGTTTATACTTTATATACAATAATATGTATCAATTATTTTGACATTTGACGTTCTCGGAACAAAGAGAATATACACTGTAATTTTTAAATTGAATTTTTGTTACATAAGTGCTGCCATCTTAGGTCATTGATTCATATTTCAACCATACAAATATGAAATACAAAATAAATATATTTTGAGAAAGCAAAAAAAGTTTATAATGAATTAAAGAATATAAAGTTCCTTTGAAGAGATGCACACAATGTAGTTTGTTAATTCTTTGGCTTTAATAAACAGAATTTAAACGCAAAATTATTATCACACTATACCAAATTACTACATAACATTATTCGCCCATAATATGATTCCTACATAACCAATTTTAAACATATATACATATCTCTATATTTCTTCTTATTTTTATTATTTCTGATTTAAAAATGTTTTTTTGATTATAAATGTCATGTTATGCGAGAATCATGGTATTTGTATATTTAATAATACGCTATTTCATTAATTTATCAATAGATGTCGCTTACAACAGTGTTGTTTTCAGTGAGGTGACATAATGTCCACGGATATAAGATCCATGGACATTATGTCAATTCCAAACGGACCCAAGCAACAATTTCTGTTTGCATTCCGGTTGTGCAATGAGCGAGCAACGTACGTTGTGCAACACCGATCCGGGTTTGCAACCGATTTGTATTGGGCTCTACACAGTGCAAAGCACGTGTTTGCCCAGGGTTTTTGAAAAGATCAGGTCAAAACCCTCATCATGACACGTTGCTATCCTCCAGGCATTGTACCGATGAAACAACGTGTTCGTTGCCAATATTGTCACCGACAACAAGGCCTGACTCTCCCACCCTGATGTCAGTATGGCCACTGGCGACACGCAGAGAAGAACCAACTTGTTGGTCTTTACAGTGCCCGCTAACAGTCATAGATGAAGTGGCTGCCAGTTAGGCACATGATATGTTTTTTCGGACATTTCTACCATACTTTTGGAACTCATTCAGTTATCAGTTCGCCGAAGTACATGTAAGGCAAAACGTCATGAGTGACGAGGTCACGACAGCTCCTATGTTGTGTTTTAAAACTAAGCACGAAATAAGTAAAAACAACTTTACTTTATAGAAAATTGACAGTGTACCAAGAGAACCATGATATAATGACAATATATATTCAAAAACAATAAAATCAAACTTCATAAAAAGCATGAAGTAACAATTGTTGTTATTTTTGCTGTCCACCTAAAAAATATGTTTGTACTTATTAATTGAATACATTCAAGAGGGTGAACCAACTAATTAAAAATTCATACGTGTTCCTTCCAAATAAAGGATATTTCAAAGGCTATTGGGGACCCGCATTTCACCTCGAATATTTACATACGTGACCGAATAACTTTTTTCTGCGCTGTATTCAAATTAGTTTCTGAAAGACTGAATGTGGAGGGTACAAAATAAACCAAAACAACCCACAATCCATTAAATATATCGTCTTTTAGACAGACAATGAAATTCAACTTGAGCTCAATACACATCAAGCGTGCATCGCATTGCAGGGATGAAGTGTAAAAAAATATATTGCACACAATCACGGTCGACGCATACTCCTTGCAAGTTGAATCAATTTGATTTGCTATTTAATCTCTTTAATCTTTTAAAATACACGCAAATCACAAGTCAAGAAGTCTGTATAAAAACAAACGAGTCAAATTGAGTAAGTTTTCTTACGCCAGTCAAAAATATGAGTAAGAAAAATAATTTGCGGGCGTTAGAAAACTCACTCGATTCGACTCGATCGCTCTTACAGACTGGTGCGCTTAATTGCTTTTGAATTACATTGGAAGTCCACTAGACATAAAAT
This sequence comes from Bolitophila cinerea, assembly GCA_010015015.2. Taxonomy (NCBI): domain Eukaryota; kingdom Metazoa; phylum Arthropoda; class Insecta; order Diptera; family Mycetophilidae; genus Bolitophila; species Bolitophila cinerea. The sequence continues at coordinate 8,011 of JAAAKO020038675.1, forward strand.
ATATAGACATACACATACAAAATATGACCAACATGGAAGAGGGCTGGGAATACGCACACTAACATTTTGTATTGTATTTGTATTGTAATAAACTAAAATGTCCAAAAATGTAGGCAGCCTAGACATAATTATGTCATGACACAATAGGGTCTTCACGAGATTTTTTGATGTCAAGACATATGTTTTGATATAATGTATGTCTTGTGGAGGCCCTGAACTAAGAAATCCTAACTTTAGCGCACCAAATCATGATCGGGCTGATTAAATGCATCATTTTAGTCAACAAACGAAAACGGCTTTACTGAAATTTCACTTTTTAATATGTGGCAGCACTGAATATTTATCCGGTTCATATTATATAATGTAAATCAGGTATTAAACCGATAAGCAGTTCTATTCAAACTTTAAATAAATTTTGCAATTGAGCGCGAAAATAATAAAAAAATGAGTTTTTTGGAAACAATTGAGGCATCAAGGAATGGTGGAATTATGTATATAGATACAGAGTCCCATGCATATATTTGCAAGTCCTCAAATAAAACTACAGGAGCAAAATATTTAAAATGCTCAATATTTGGATGTTCCTGCTCAGCCATTTTAACATTGAACAATTTGGAATGCGTTTTTTTTTTTAAAAAAGGGAGAGCACTCTCCTCCTCCAGACCTTAACAGTATTACCGTTTTACGCTTCAAAAATGAGCTTCGCAATCAAAGCAGGCGACAAACTGATTTGAGCTATCAACAAATTTTTTTGAACGTACAGCCACTTCATCCTGTTGCCTCTTCCATTGTCCCGGGATTTAATTCTGTGGTTTCATTAATGCGAAGAGCGCGATTGGCATTTATGCCACCTAACCCTTCCGAAATATTTGATATAGGTGAACTTTTGGAAAATCCAATGTAAGTATTATAGTTTTTTTTTTTCAAATATTACAAAATAGTAATACCATGATTTTACAGATACAGAAACATCTATGGCCTTGAGCTTGGAATAGCCAAAAAACCATTTTACCATGGGCAATTCACTGCCAGCGACAACAGCAAAATGGTAATATTTGTATCGCCTGGAATATTGGATTTTGCAAAGGAACAAGTAGGATTAGATGTTCATATAGATGCAACATTTAAAGTTGTGCCTAGGGTCGGGCGGTTGACACAACTATTAAACATACAAATCGCTCACAACGAAATGGTAAAAGTCGTATGTCTTATTCTTTAAATAAAAATAAATAATCCTTGCAATTTCAGCTGTTTCCATTAACATTTATTTTAATGGAACGTAAAAGCACTTTTGCCTACGAAACTGCAATACGCAAAATACTAAATCTTCTTGGTAATGTGAGAATTCCAAATATAATGATGGATTACGAGGCCTCCTTGAGGGCTGCAGTACGTAATGTGTTGCCTAACACAGCCATAAAAGGATGTTGGTTCCATTTTACGCGCGCTATATACCGTAAAATAAGAGCATTACAACTGCCTGATGAAAGCAACCCGTCCGTTAGAATTGGCTATAAAATGGCAATGGTTTTGCCATTATTACCACAAACCATGATAACGGACGGAATAGCATGTATTGAAAGACAGGTAGTTGGTATACCAAGATGGACCAACTTCATCGGTTATTTGCGGCGTCAATGGTTAAACAAGAACATTTCGGTGTACAGAAGCTCTCACAGAACTAACAACTCGCTCGAAAGTTTAAACCGAAATCTTATGAGAGTTATAGCTAGACCACATCCGAACATTTGGTCATTCATTATGGCATTTCAAAAAATTGAGAACTCAAAGGCAAATGGGGCACAATTCCCAACGCAGCCAAGGGTTAACCAAAGAACGTTTAACTACCGAGTTTCAACGGCGCAAAATCGACTTGATATTGATGGTGATATTGTATTGTTTTTTGATGATCTATTGGCAAAACCAGAAAACATACCTGCTGATCCTATACCACTGGCTGCACAAACTGATGATCCATTAGCCGATCCGATTGATCCATTTGCATTACAAGAGCCAGTACCTGGGCCTGGGCCATCAATCAATAAAAAAATAATTGTAAATCCAATCCCAGAGATATTGGATTCATCAGGTAAATATACAAAACATAAATATAATTATAAAAGTTTTACTTATATTTTTCAAATTTACAGATGATGACGATTTGGGCGATTTTTTTTTACTATGAGCTAATGCGACGCCTATTATAAGCAGCGACCAAAGCGATGAACCAGTATTATGTGATTCTGAGTCTGAAAATGATGAGATAGGTAAATAAGAAATGTTATATTTTATTGATTATCATTTTTTTTGTATTATATTTTTTATAGTCGTACCAGAGGACCAACTATGCATTGTTTGCATAAAAAGAAATAAATAATTTTGAATCGTACCTTGTGGTCATAATGCTTATGCGAAAAATGCAGCAAAAAATTTAAAGTAGCCTCATAATTTTGTATTTTACAAATGTCCTATATGCAGAGTGCTATTAACAGCATTTCCACTACGCATATATAGTTAATAACCTTTTTAATAAAAAAACATTACACTAAATGTGTCTTAGAAGCGAACGCGGAACTTTGGCTATTTTTAATCGAAATCTATAATCATCAGTTAGTTATTTACCTGAAACTTAGAGAATTGATTTCATTATTAATTGGTTAAATTAGCAAATAAAATTCTTACCTACCGCATAGCTTTAAACAGAGTTACTACATACGTTATGCATATACTAACACATTACTTGTTTGCTGATGAACATTTTCAGCTATTATCTTCGAAAAAGATAAATTTACTAGTCAGCAATGAAACGAAAAGCTTGAAACGAATTCTTTTTACTGAAGATACTAACAAATTACAATGTACATTGTTGATTGTTCCACTGATAAATACAAACAATTTTTAAATTAATTAAATACCGCAAATACAAAAAAAGAAAACGTTTACAGTAACAGTTCAATTAGCATTATAACTATGGCAAAGACATCGCTACGCTCAAACTGGTCGACTGGAATAGGTAAAAAACAAATTTACAACGTGTATAATTCATGCAATTACTTCTCATTTATAGAGGCGACCACAAACCGGCAGCGGTTCCGTAGGTAGGTAATATAACAGTTGACGATGCTTACGACGAGCGCTATATTTGTTTGCATCCCTTGCAACTTATGGCACCGTGACACTACACACAGCAGACACAGTTCGACAATATTTTTTGACGGTGTTCAGCATTCCTATACTTTATCTTCAATTTTTTATGTGAGCATAATACAATGCTCCTTCGTCGCCAGTTGTGTTCAGCAACATAACAATACTCCAGGCTTTCTTCCATTTTGATGTGTGAATACGATATTCGGTCGTCACTCCCAGTTCCATCGGCACACTGGGCGGATGTTTTTAGGTTGAGCATATATGGACTCTTTACCAGTTTCATAATGTAACATCCCAATCGGAATTCTGTCAGGGGTCGAGTTTAGCCGAACACTTCAATGCGCACGACAAGCTTTTTGACGCTGCGGTAACACCACGACATGAGCACGACTCATGGATCGTTTGAATTTCGCGCGAACTCGTATACGTTACACCTTGTTAGAGTGCGTTGCTCACTGTTTTTATGCGTTAAAATGTGTTGCACACTGCGAATCCGTCACTTATATATATATATATATATATAACATATATGTATATATATATATAATATAAGATATCATCTGTCAAATAAATTATTATTCTAGAATAAATATTTTTCAGTAAGTGTATAGTTGACTTTGAATTTTGTCTTAAATATTTAGTTATTTATTATTGTTATTTACAATAATATTTGACTATAATATAATAAGACAAAATTCAAGTACTTTATAATTGTTTGTGTTAAGTTTTTTGTGAAATGTCTTGTGTACCAGCCAGTGAAAGATTATTTAGTGTTCAATATTATTCAGTGTTTGAATTGAATTACTTGCATAAAAGATTTAAATTTAAGAGTATGCATTTTTGATAATGTATTATGCTTTAGAGTTTTATGTTTTGATAAACTTTTAATAGCTAGTTCTCTTGTTACAATTAGTAGGAATAAGTTAGTAGGATCCTAGAAATCTTAAGCATACTACATAATCAATAATGAATACTCTTCTTAATCTTTCATGCAAGTAATCTAATTCAAACACTGAATAATATTGAACACTAAATAATCTTGAACTGGCTGGCACCAAACTACATTTTACAATACCACATAACACAAACTATTAAAAATGTTAACAAATTGTCTCTTAATAATTGTGTTTGTGATATTGCAGATAGTTATTCACCGAAACACCTGATATTGGTAATTATTATTATTATAATATACACATATAAACCCATATTAATAATTATTTGTATTGTAT
>JAAAKO020038686.1:0-12387 GCA_010015015.2 Bolitophila cinerea
AGCTAATAAAAGGTCGCTTATAGGCAAAACAACCTATAAAAGTTCGCCATATTGTGCTTTAATGGAGCTGTGACAACGTTTTAAACAATATGCTAAAATATCACATGCTTTAAAAATAAGCTGTAACAAACCGTTTGCAACTTCAGTACAGAATAAAATGTTACTTGGGACCGTTCTTGTTTATATTAAAATAAGTAAAAGTCCTCTGGGACATTAACTTGGCACTTAAACTCTCGTTAAGAGCGATCGTATACAGCTGATCGCTGTCAAAACATGAAAACGTTTCTGGGTTAAATACATGATAGTCATCGAAGCAAGTTTTTTGATAGAAAGTGAATAGTTTTTCTATAGTTTGTAGGGTTGTCAAAAAAATGGTTAACCAATTTTTTTTTCGGTTTACCGATTTTTTTGAAATGAAAATACCGGTACGGTCCGGATTGTGAGTCAGTCTGGAACTTTCAACTCAGCCTCGTCTTTTAGTAAAGCCCTTTAATATATTTATAAAAATAAATTATTGAAAAAAATAATTAAAGCATAATGTTAAAATACGTCAAAAACAGTCTTTGTAGTCTTTGTATTGTGTTCTGAAACGGTCCAGGCAAGAAAACGTTTTTTTAACCAGACCGGTTAAATGGTCTTTCAACTCAGCCCGGTCTTTCAGTTAAGCCCGTTTATTATATAAATTTTTTTATAATATAATAAAATAATAACGAAATAATTAGATTATTTAATATTTCAATAGGATTTATTTAAAATATATAATCGCCTAAACCGCCTAAATCGCCTTTACCTAGAATCCGGTATATAACCGGTCTATCAGTCCGTATCGGTCTTTCGTTTAACTTCTTTTTAAACGGTTAACCGGTGCTCAGATGTTAAAATTTTGACAGCACTAATAGTTTACCTAATAATCCGGGAAATACGGCTGGCTGTGATTTTCAACATTTAAAAAAATTAAAAGCACGTCTAAGATCACATGCACAATTATAAAATTATGCTATAATATAACACAATTAACTACTCACACCTGGAGACTTATTTCTTCCGTACAGTTACAGTTTTTCGCAACCATGAAAAAACTGTTTTAAAATGTCAAACAAGGTAAATCGACTTCCAAACTTAGCGGTTTAGTGTGATGGTCAGAGTTTTAGGATATTTTTAGGGTTTTTGGGTATAAAGTTACTGTACAAAATTTTGCTAATTGAAAATACTAAGAAAAACCCGCAAAAACGGATATTCAGTGTTGAACATTGAAACCTGATTCTATAGTATTTATTATATCCCTTAGATATATATTCACAGACTTCTAAATTAGAAAATTATTGGTGGATTCCAGAATAGTAAATCGTTTGAACTGCAATTCTTCGGAAAACCTAATTTCCACGAAAAACTTTATATAGGTTGATAATTTTTTTTATTTTTTATTAAATGCGGCATTTTTCAAGAACGGTGACAGAGGATGTAAGGTTTTTGTAAAGTTCTACAAACTTAGAAAGAAAAGCCTTTACGTAACCGCACAGACGACAGTGTTTTTTTAAGTACTTACTCTCTCTATGCTATTATCTATTCTGTTAAATGCTTTCAGAAAACGACTACATTCAAGTCATTAGAAAATAAATAATCGACCAAAAATGTAATTGCCTAACTAAACCAAAGTTATTTTTTATATAGCCGAGCTTATTTAAGGCTGTATGCTGTAAAAAGATGTGGATTCGAAATGAAATTTTCTAGCATATACATTTTTTGGGTCCACTGAAATTTAAAAAAAATAAATTTACTCAAAAGAGAGGTAAACGATAAACAAATATACATAAAACAACAATGCTCTCATGAAATTTAATAGACCCATTATATGTTATATTTTTTAGAGAAATTGTACATTTTTAAAATAATATAATAAAAAGTAATTTCATTTGATCAAGATTTATACATATTCAATCAGAAGGTGAGTAAATTGAGTTACAAAATTATTTGCAGTCAAAAATCTTTGAAATTGATTTTTCTTGGAATTTTGCTCTTTATCTTCTGTATTTTAGCTATAAATTGATTTAAAAATAATTAATACATCATATCATCAATTATTATAAACAGAAAATTGTATAGGTATACTGGTATACTGTACACATAATGTTACTATTTTGGTAAGACTTACCTTTTTATACCGTGAATATATAATGAATAAATAATAACTGCTTGCCATGAAGCTTAGGGTTATTCGTCATGTTCGGGGGAACTCAAAGTCATAACGAATACAAATTAAACTGACTTGAAATAAGGTACTATAGAACTAATAGATAATTCATCCAAAAAACTTAAGAGAAATCAACGCAAAATTAGGTTCAACTTTTCGAGAACCTATTGAAAATCGTACTTATACTTTTATAGAAATAATTTTAAAATCATTAAATTTTAAGATGTAATTTTCAATGGAATATCTTTTAGTTAAACATAAATAATTGAAATAATGTAAGCTGAAATTTAAATCTCTTGTGCTCGTCAAATATTCTCACTGCATAGTCAAATACATTTCCCAAAATACAAAGATTAACACATGAATTCACCTCAAAACAGATCAAGCTACATTTTCTGAGCGACGCAATTTCGACTCCTGAATTTAGAATTTATACAAAATAAATACAATTTATTTTGTTTAACTTAAATGCATACGCTCTATCGTCCAAATGCATTAAAATCGCACATTACAAGAGATTACACCAGTAGGAACCAGAGCAATGCGTCGCGTTGGATCCACTTTGGGGTTTATTCCCATATGCGCATCTCTCATATGTGTACATTACCTTAAAACAAACACACTCTCAGGAACCGCACACACACACACACACACACACACATACACACATGTTTCAACCGAGTGCTTTATAACAATGTTTGCATTATATGCTACTCGTATCCTTTCAAGGATCGAGGGCGACTATATATATATATACTACATTACACACACATGCATGCGATATAAAAGTTAGTGCAACTCCGCAGCAAATTAGCGCAGAGATTCGAGCTCACAATAATACTTATTCGAAATAAATACAAAGTACCTCTGGTAAGTACGTATATATAGCTATATAAACTATGTATGCACTCGTATATTATATACAATACATATGTTACAATTATAAAACATTGTATTTTCTGCGTGTACTTCGCTCGCACTTTACGCAGAGTATAAACAAGAGTAATGTACATTATAGTTTATAGTATACATAATATACATAATACAAATATACTACATTCGTTCGCTGGAAACGATGTTGTAATCCTTTGTTTTAAATCAGGTTTAAGGATGGTAATGTTTAAAGATGCATATAAAGGCTTTCCGCTCAAAATTCTGCGGCACTCTCTCGCTCTTCGTATATGTCTACTAAATGTGTTTATAACTCTCTTTAAATGCTGTGCAGCAATGTGTTCGGGATTTTCAGATTTATCCTTGCACACATTAACAAGGTTTAAGAGGAGTATACGCTATTCTGGGTGTAGTGAAAAGTTTTATTTAACATAAAGGATTAAGTAATAGTACTACAAAAGATTTAACATTTTTACAGTGAATTGTAATAAATGTTTTATATATATTTTAATTTTATTTAATTGTATATAAAAAAGTATGAATTAATCAAACAAATAAAACTTTAGGAAGGTAATTATCCAATTAATGAAAATTCTACGAATTTAGAGTGCTCCAAACTAAACAATTAAATATTTAGCACCTTACTATTCAAAATTGTGATCCCAATAATTCAGAAACATGCTCCACAAAATTCAAAAACGAGCTCCACATTGTGCACCAAATAATTTAAAATCTTGCAACTGATAATAAGAAATGTGCTTCATAAATTATGCGCCAGAAAATAAATCCACGTCCTAATTCAATTTTGTGCACAACAATTAAATAAATTGAAAACGACAATTTTTTGCTGATTTCATGATTATAACATGCAAGAAACTATAAACAAAATTGATACGAGGTCGAGATTTTTAATTTATAGGGTGTACAAAATTTTTTTTTATGGAGGTGCACATTTTTTTTAAAGAGGACTTTTTTTAGTGGCATTTTTTATTTAGGTTCAATTTTCTTCATGAAAAAATATCCGGCGATATATTTAAATTATCATCACTCGTGGTTAGGAATTTTTATTTGATTTCAGGAAAGACAAATAAGATAACCCATACTTTTACTTTTTTTGCCTTGTGATTAGATACATATGAAATATATAAAATATTGCCAAATAAATAAATAAGAGGCTTTGCACACAGTAACAACGATTTAACAAACCAATTGGTGTCAGGAATTTCATTTTGGAATTAGATTTTTTTAGATTTTTTATTATGTCAATAATATTTCAAATTAAAAAATATGGTAATTTCATTAAATTAAAATTTTAATAAAATAAATTAAAATGCATTGCATGTAACGATGTAAATTTGCTTTATATATTTTAATACGCTTCGAATAAAATTAAATGCCAATAATGTAAATACAGAGCAATATAGTCTATGTAATCCGCGTTTTAATTTTATTTGTGAGACAATAATCTGAAACGTTTCTTTGAGAGATGTTTTTTAAATGATCTGCGTATTTCTACGTTGTGGTCTAATTATTAGCTATTTATAATTATTAATATAAATATGCATCTATTGCCCATTGCCCATATATACGAGTATAATGATTTTACAACTCCTTCTACGTCCACGCTCAATTAATTCGAGAAGAGAACAACAAATTCAATTGAATTCGTGAGCATCCAATCACAGTCATTAACAATTTGATAAGATTTCTCATTTCAGAAATCAATTAGCGCTATGAACGTGACCCAATTGTGCAGGCACATTATACGAAATACATATATAAAGCTATATAATGCACACCTATTTTCCACGACGCAACGCCCATTATACATTTAATATTATATAGGTACACTCAATGCACTTTCGTATTTTATAGATATTATATTATAATATGCACTTCAAACTATACAACTAAAAATTAGATGCAACGATTGTATGTCTATATACCGACCTTAGTTTGCATTATGGATTATAATTTCTAATTAACAAAATCGATTATTAAGACAACGTCTTCGGCGTGGCGAGGCCACGGAGTTTTCATTATTCCGTGGGTGTGCTGGAATGCTATTTTAGCTGTTCTAACAAATACTTGTATACACAGTAATGTAGGCACCGAGCTGGAATCTTTTATCGTGTATACAATTGAGTGCTCAGAATTTGAGCGGGGCTTTATTTTAGAAATAATATTAATTACAATTTTTTTTACTATATTTATTATCCAAAAAACGAAGTACAAAAATAAAGTAGCACGATTAAAAATAAAAAAAACGTTGACCATGAAATATAATATATAAAAACTAGTTGAAATACTTCCACTGCATCTAGTTCTACTTCTACTTTATCTCGATTATACATCAATTTATTATTCCTTTACATAAATCTTATCACATGCATGTTTCATATTTCGTTTATGTAATTAAAAATTGGAATCAAATACCTTTTGTAATAAGATCAATAAATTCATCAAATAAAGATAAATTTATACAATTCATAAATATTATTCGTTTTTAATTTTAATTTATTTAAAAAAAGAATAAAACTAAAATTTATCTTAATCCTACCAACCATACTTTAAAAAGCCTGATGAAAATTTTAATATATTGTTTTTGACTTTTACGAGTTTCATAGGTCTTCATGAACTCGTTCAATTGTACGCGAAAGACCATAACTAAAAATTCTGTTTTTGGTATATGCACTCAAATTTGATGATAACAATAAAATTCCATAAACTTGAGTTTATATAGAGTGACACAAATATTCCCATTTCAAATTTACACGAGCTGTGGTTTTGTAAAAAGTGGGTTTCGAGAAGCGTAGGTTTCGCTAGTGATTTGATTGTGTGGCACAGAATATTTGTCCGAAATTTTATCTTTGGTTACAAGAATCAATGGGCTGGAATTACAGCTTCTACAAGGTCGTCAAATGCCATGTTCACACATTAAAGTGAACTTTGCTTTTGCTATATTCAGTTTAGCGATTGACCGTCGTCGGGCTTTCTCGCAGATCGCTGGTCTTTGTAACAACTAATTACTGATTATTTATTGTATTAATTGACGAATCAAAAAAAGAAATTAATTAGAAATTTTAGAACTTTTTAAACACTATTTCCGTATATAAAAATTAATATAAAAAATATACATTTTAAGGATTTTTTCATTTGCAAAAATCGTGTTTAAAGATGTTTTAAATAAAAAAGAGATAAATCGTCTATGGAAATTTTATAATTTAAAAAAAAATTTGCTCTTAAATACAAGTAAATTCGAAGAAACATTACAACTGTATAAGGCTAAGAAAAATGAGAACTATTTAGTTAGAAGCTGATTAACAGCTGAATTATGCCTTATTTGGCAGAATATTCAAGCCGAGACGTTAAGCAGATTGGTTGGCCGAGTAAGGAACTGAATAAAAGCTTATTATGACAAAATATTCAGCATTTATTCGAGTTGATCTTATTTACGTGGTTTGGCTTAATAACAACCTTAATAACTTTCGCTTGATTGCATTGATTTGATTTTCGTGAGTTAAGAAATTCTGTTTTACAAAATTGTGGTATTCATAATTTTAATTTTAAAAACAACTGTTTAACAATAGGGTTAAAATAAATATTGCATATTAAAAAAATGCCCAAAATATTTCTTTGTCACAAAAAATATTGTTACAAAAAGTAAATTATTGTACCACATAACTGTATTCCTTACGTCAACGTATTCGGCATCAAGAGCCTTTTTCCAAAATCTGTTTAAAAATTCAGTTTTACAAAATTCTTTGGCTTTTCAATTTCCAACTTTTTTATAACAAAATACTGTTCACTTAAAACGCTGCCCATATAATATTTTTTTGGATACGCCCATGAATGTATCATATACAGTGGCGGATCCAATAGGAGGGGGAGAGCTATGGCAGTTTTAGCACCCCCAAGGAACGCAAATAATATTAAAAATTGAAGCTAATAATGGTTTTAGTGATACTTAAGAATTTAATAGTGCATAAACTTTAATTTTCTGAGTATGAAATCAGTCATATGATTAAACATCTTAATACCTCATCTGTGATATTCTGATTTTTCATATAATAAATAATGAAATCAGTATTTGTTATTAAAAATCAGTTATTTTCTTAGTACAAATTTTGCATATAACAAAATCATTAATTTTGTTTAGCTAAATAAAGTGATAATTTTTGAATACAAAATCAGTTATTTTTAGGCTTTTATACTGGAGTTATAAATATAAGAAGACGTCCGGTATCTAGTATCAAAATAGAAAATTTTTAACACAGCTTAGTCGCAAAGAAAAAATGTATTCAGATTTTTTTAAATTAATTTCTAGAGCAAATTTTTTTTTTAGACATTTTATTATAGCCATCTCAAATGGCCTACTACGATATTTTTGGTAGATAGTATAATTAAAAATAGAAAAATATTTTAATATAATATAATAATTTATTAAATATTTGTACATCTAACTTTAAACTTTTACATGCATTTCCAATAAAAACGGCTATAATATTATATAACCATATATAACCGCAATTTTCGAGAAAGGGGATCCCAAAAACTAAGAATTAATTCAAGTTTTTTAAGATTTGTCATAATAAGATAATAATTTAAATATGTTTTATAATATAAGAATGAATATAATATAATTTATAATAAAAATGAGCTTAAAACTATATTGAGTATGAGTCACATTTATGTCTCGGAAATTACTCTCCTATTTAAAATTATAATAAGTGATTTCATTTAAAAAAAGGTCTTATTCGCTTACCAAAATTACTTAATCTGTTATTTTTAAAATAGATTGTTTTTTTTGAGAAATAAAAGTTTTATAAAGTACAAAATCAATGATTTAATTTTACATTAATGAAATCATCGATTTTGTACTTTAAAGAAATCAGTCATTTGTTTATAAAAATAAGTCTGAATAACAGTAATTTTATTATTGAAAAATCAGTTCTCTTACCCTTGAAGAGAATCCTAGATTCATATTGTTTTAATTTTAAAATCTAAAAATGTAATCATGGTTTTTGAAGATCATATAAAAAAGTTTTTTTTTGTAATTTCTGTTTCGGCTCAGTAAATTATTTGAACGAAAGGTTTGACACTTAGTTGTCAGGAAAATCTGTCAGGGTAAGACAAATAATTGAAATAATGTTTATATATTATATATAGTAACCCAAATTTTTCATTCGGTATTTCCCTGTAGCAGTTATTTGAAATACTTTGTAAAACCATAATTTGTGGCATAACACCTCGTGAAACATATTTCCAACACGGTTTTCCTTTACGAGCTGCTACCACAATTTTTCTTTTGACTATTGCGCGCTTAAAATTTAATTTGATGTTTATTACACTAAAACACAGGTGAACATTTACTCTTAATTACACATGCGGCGAAATCATGTCAAACTCGATTAGCCGAATGGAACCGTGCTGTCGCTTCTGTTTTACCTTGTAGAAATTTGGCTATACGCGAGTTCCCGTGTGCTAGCTTTAGCCTGGCAACGGATTGAAATTCCTAACACCAGTAACCCGCGTTCGAAAATGTGTTTGGGGTTCTCTGGCGTGCATGGTGGCCTATTTCAAAGTGTGGGTGAGGGATGTGGGTGTAATATGTATAGCTTTGATATTATATATAACCATGCGTTCACGATCGCGGTGGCTCGACGCCAAACCGTAAATTCTGCACGATTGTCGGTGAGAAGACAGTTTTTGTTAAACGAGAGTTTACATTATATAATATATGCATATTTGTACACTAAACACATACATGTAGACACACACACACACCAACAAACAAGTTCAAAAAGAAGCGCAAAACTTGTCTCAAAATGTTGTGCACACATAAATTCGCGTGCGCCTCGGCGTTGTATTTATGTTTTGTATATATGTATCATGTATGTGTGTTGTGTGTATGTGTGAGTGTTTGTTTTGCGATTCCGTCGGGTCGAATATTTTATAGGATGTACAGGTTTTTGCATATATATATATATACTCTCAGTATTTACACGACACACCGCCAGGAATTAATTAAGGTTGTCAAAACAAGAAGCAGGAGATAAATTTAAAAATTAGTGCACGCTTGACCTGTATTGTTTATATATATATATATATATATATATATATGTATTGTATATGCCGAAGATGTGAAGAGCACAAAACAAAACGGAATCCAGGAGCACAGGTCGAGGCGGTGTCATTGAATGAATTACCGGTAAACGAGAGTGGAAGGCACACACAAAACGGTGATCATTAAAATGTATAGTTGGTCAGTACATCAACATCAGTATGGAGTATGCGGTTCATTTATTTGTTTTAACAGCATCCAAGGACTATTTTGTAAAAGTTTTTATTTTAAATAGATCGCTTGTTTATTTTCCTTTGCATATATTTAGTTGGTTTAATGTTTCTAGATTAGTATAAAAATCGGTACGTAATGAATGATGATGATCATAAAGAAATCCGGATCAACAATGTTTCTTGGATTTTCAGGTATTAAAAAACAATAAAAGAACATGTAATCCACCTTTTTCCTTCTATTCCTTGGTTTAGAACCTAACTCTCTTTCTAACATTTCCACACAAATAAAAATAATAATTAAATATTTTTTAATATTGTAAAAGGCATGTTATAGGACATTACGTTTTTTACCCAATATTAATTATAAATAAACAAATAGTTGCGATTTGAACTTTAAATACCTCAAACCTATACTTTAAATTTAAAGGATAAGTGAACAACGTGATCCTGTTTTGGAATCGCCCTTACGCATCTAGGCTTACATATTTATTGTTAACTTACCTTGAAGTACAGTTTACAGCAGATGCTGATCTACCTTTTATTATATTAATTTAGGGTTTAGGTAAAACAAATTCCAACAAATTCCAACAAATTCTTTTACCCTAGGATATCCAGACTTAGAAGGCCTTATTTTGGGTTAGATAACAACATAATTATCAGAAATAATGAAGGTATATGTCATGATATGTTGTTAAATTTGCAACATTGCCCACAATCGCGAGTCTTAACGTACTAAACTCGTCAGTCAAGGCTCAACATTTAGGATTAAACGCGCGATGGTTAGAAATATTACAATTATATTCACGAAGAAATGTATCGCTTTTTTTTTTACTTATTTTTTAATAGTATTGAAAAAATTGTAGCATTGTAAAAACAATCAAAAAATTATAAAAAAAATGTAAAAACTAGCAAAATGAAAGAGTATAAGCTCATGCAACCTTCTTTTTGTGTAAAAATAGTATTTCTGGATCGAGATACCTCCACTAAATTCGGAATATTTTTATTAAAGTAAGGATTCGCCGAAAAGCGAACCGAAAGACATAAAATCAAAAGCGGGACGTCTGGTCACGTAAGTATTTAAAGTTTCCTATCATTTATAATAACTCATATAATAAAAACAATTAAAAGCAAAACAATTTGCAAGTATTTGGTAAATCTTTACTTTTTAGTGCCCCTACAGTAAAACCTGTTTTTAATATAAAATCAAGTAATCCACTATTTTGGATCCATTCCCTGGCATAAGCGGATCCAGAAAAAATACTGGGTGAGTGCCATATCGTCACTAAAGTATTTTCGATTATCACTAAATAGAGTAAAGAAATAATATTTTTAAAGATCGATATAGAAATATTACAAAATTCTGTTTTTCAAAACTTGCTTTTTCAAAATTCTGAATTACAAAAAATGGTGTAAGGTAATAAATAAATATTAAATTTTATAGTTACAACAAATGAAATATTGTTAAAAAAAACATTTTAACCGTACATTTTTTTAGGTGTCTTTACATTTTTTAAATTTATATCTTGATATTTTTGTATTTGTTTGGGAACATTTCTTTTTTGTGACCTTTATTATTATTTTGGTTAAAATTATGTTCTCACTCATGTTACAAAATATTTCAACAGATAATGACATTATACTTTATTGCTACTAAAATAAAAAGCATAAAATGAATCGCTCTCTTCAAAAAATGCACCTTAATAAAATGAATGTGCACCTTAAAATAAATAATGTGTTTTAATTATGTAATTGTATTTAACACAAATTTGTGTTTCCAGTGTTTTTTTTTAATAATTTAAATAAGCGCTAATAGTTTAAATGAATGTCGAGATATCATTAATAGTATAAAGAATAAATATTCCTGCAAATCGATCCACACTATTATTTCTTAATTTTCTTGAAGAAAATTTAATTATCTCTAAAACTATATATAAAATGTTGTAATCCGGTTAAAAATGTCTAAGTTGTGATTATTTAAAGTTACTCAATATTTTGTTAATTAAATTAACGAAGTTTACAGATTATATATATTTAAGTATAGACTTATTACTAAAATAAAAATATTTATTATATTAAAAAGTTTGTATCTTTTTTATTTTTTTCCGAATTGTCTTTTAAATAAATTTATCAAAACTAGTGAGGATCTTTTTTCAAATACAAACATAAAAGTACTTTATTAAATCTTTCCTAAAATTTAAATAGCAATAATTTATGAAACATTAATAATATTTTTTTTACAGATCTTATTACTACATAAACATATTTGTTAATTAATGTTCTTTAACTAAAAATAATAATATAATAAGTTTTAGTAAAAATATATTAAAAAAAACACAAAATTCTATAGCGCTTATTAAAATCATTTTAAAAAATAAAATATAATAACACAAAATAAGCTGTAAATATGTTTTACAACATAAACTAAATGATCTTTAATATACAAGAAACTATTTTTTGTCTATGTATTTTTGAACCACCCTACGGGTGGTAACTAAATTATAAAAAACATCCGGCTCAAAGGACCACAGCGTGCCGGACATGGACAAAGTGCATTTGTTCGTTTTTTTTTTTTAATATTTGGTAACAACAAATTCTTCTACAGACAATAACTTTGTAATTGTTTTCAATATTTCGAGTTATTTTGACATTCTTTTTTTTCTAAAGATTAAGCTTGTTTGTTGGGTTTCTTGTTTTTCAATAAAATAATTAAAATATGCAATTAAAATGAGTATTTATCTAAAATAAGCTGAAATATGCAAAATAAGCAATAATTTGCATTTATATTAAAAAAAGGCTAAAAGAAGCCTTAACTGTATGAAACGTATTTCTGCCTAACTCATCTGAATATACGGCTATTTAGTAAAGCTGATGATTTAAAAATTAATGAATCTGAGTAATTCAATGTCTAGTAAATAAATACATATTAAATAATTAAAATATGAACCAAATTTGTATTTAAAAAAGGTTTTTTATATATTTTTTTTAGAATCAAAATTAAAAGCTAAGCA
>JAAAKO020038697.1:0-12387 GCA_010015015.2 Bolitophila cinerea
AATTCAATTATATTTCAAATAGTATAGATTATTTTATTGGTTTAAAAAGTAATGCCATTAAAAAAAATTGTACCCAAAATATTAAATTATTTGTTATTATGAATAAATATTTATACCGTTAATTATTATTACAGTAATGTTTGTAATGTTTGTTATAGTAAAAAAATTATGAAGCTAAAAAATGCAATGTTGAATGTGGACATGTTTTTGATTAATTTTTTTAATTTTTTGGTGTATTTTTTTTGGGCACCATTTTTTTGTGTGGGACAATATTAAAAAAATTAAACATTTTTAGTACCATTTTGATTGAATATAATAAATCCAAATGTCGGTAAAAATACAATTTAAATTTTTATTATTGTTATAAAAATAAGAAATTTAATAAAATGTAGTTAGAATAGGCAAATATCTTTGAAATAATGGGCTAAAATATTCAAAAATACTTTAACCTAATAATATGCATTTCAAATCTTTAAATATGCAAAATATACAAAAACAAGTGCGACTCATTTGAAATTTTAGTACACTTAAATGCATGTTTTATATTTACATAGAAAAACATGTATTTTAATTATTTAAACTATTCTTAATTTCAAGAATATATATATATATATATATATATATAAATATTATGAGATGACGTCTTAAAGCTCTCTATCGCAGTCTCTCTGACTTGTTTCCCGTTGGCTTTCCGGCAGCACATCTATAATAATCCTGTAATTTCCGGTAAAACGAAAGCTTCCGGATTCGCGCGCGTATACGCCTTTGGTGTAATGCACACATCCACATCCACATTCTCGATGAAGGCCGGTGCATTGTCAATGCGCACCATTAATTAAACCCACGCAGCCCATCAAACTGATATGCTAATTATGACTTTGTTCGAGAGATTATGCTAATTAATTATTATTCAATAATCGCAACGTGCATTGCAGTTTTCATCGTGCCCATTAATTTAGTCGAAGCGAGCGTGCGCCGAGTAACAATACATAATGCATTTCCATTGCGCATCATAATAATGGCTATTAGATATTATATTCGTAGTATTTGTATAAATACCATAAATGTGTATTGTATATATATATAATGTGTACGTGATAGAGTTATATGCCAGTAGCATGAAAAGGATATTCAATTAATGTGTGTGTATGTAGTACATCAGGTGGCAGGCATTGTTCCCTTTTTTATACACAGGAAAAGCTTAAATGGAATTTTGCGTTAACCGTTAGTTGTTCATACGATGCCAATCATCCAAACAAACATCTGTCCATGATTCCTTGTCCAATTAATTTGGAATATAATACAATATATATATATGTATATATATATATATATGTATATATATATATATATATATATATATTATATCATATAATCCACATCAACGCCCGTGGTACTTGTATATATGTTGTATATATATTGAAATATAATGTATACATGGCGAGCTCTAGAGAGCCATGTCGCAGGCTGTGCTCAAACACAATTATGTTGTTAGCGCACATTGGATCCTTTGGCCTTTAATCATGCCGGGCATCAATCCATCTTATCCGAAGACTTCGGTCGTATATTTCCGAACGCATATAATAGGACAAAGCTGCCAATTTAATTAGGTTATGCCATCATCATCGGAGCGCAGAGGTGATGTAAATGTAAGCGTGTGTATTAAATATGTATATTGGATATATGCAATATGTATATTATGAATATATGTTTATGTATATATATATATAAATTTATTATATATACATACGTTTATATTCGTCCACATAAATTAAGCATTATTGAATTAGAGCGAGGCTTTCAGCGATTTTCTGCAGGCGGTTTAAGTGCAATAGATCTGCAGTGCGAACATGATACACGCAACACACTTGGGTGTACCTGTAATCAGTACAATGCACATTGTACAATTATATATATTTTGAATTGTGAATATCATATTGCAAACATAAAAAATACTACAGGTATGTATATCATCAAATTATCATATATTTACATATATATATATTAAATGTATATATACATTATAGTATGTGCTTTTATTTTTGTTATTTATATTACAGTAAGAAAATGCGTTCAGAACGAGATTTTCTTTTATAATTTATTTGCTCAATTGCGCGTATACGCTTTAACACCACATTTAATGAGTTCTACAGTAGTCACTGCCATTGGCCTAGTATTCCTGAGATTTATGTGCGTACACTCCGTTTGTGTGATGCATTTATATATACGATGCACATGCACAACTATCCGCAATTATGGTTGGAATGGGCAATCTGCACTTTCTGACACATAAACGCTAATTGAACTCCGAATACGAAACGTTTATAATTCCGAACGGTTATTTAATTCCAAATGCCAATACCAGACGTGTGTGTACTGTGTATGTGTGCGCCACATGCAATTATGTTTTAATCTTATGATGTAGTTTTTTAAAAATCTATTTTCTTTCTTTGGACAAAACCACATATTGAATTGATGCATTGGTTTTTAACTGTATAAACTGTATATGCAGTCTAATCGATTGAGCGAACGTTTACTTATTTAAAAGGTGGCGGCAAAAAGTTGAACGAAAGAGGCAAACTGATGTGTCAAAAATGTTGCTTTTCTGATTGCATTTTTATTTTTAATATTAGATTATATTTTTATTATTAGACAATTTTAATTTATAAAACACAATATTTAATTATATTGTCACATAAAATTAAATAAATATGAGCACATTTTAACACTCTATTTTTTCACTAGAAAAACGTAATTGTTTGTAGAAGTATTTTTACCAAGTAAAACTAAACAATAAATTGCATATTGTTGTACGGAGCCAGGAAGCCATGTTTTATTTCTTTAGTTTTTGTATTTTATTTGAATTGTTAGCAATAATGGTAATTATATTTTTATTTTTTAAATATTTTATTAGTTTTTTTTTATTTTAAAAAATAATTGCAATATTTTAAGAACATCATATACTATTCGTTATTTTGTTAAATTATTTAAAATTAACGACTTCATTTGGCAGATTTGTAACACTTAAAATCACTAAAAGTAGTTAGTTGTTTTATTTATTAAAATAACAAAAATAAAAAATGATTTAATCAAGATTTTTAAACATATGCGATTTCACAAGGTCTGTATTTTGTATATCTTGTTTTTATTATATTTGGATTAGAGATTTTATTAGTAAAACAGAGCCTATTTACGACTTAAATTAAACGTTTTTTTTAATACCTATCAAAAACGTTTATTACTTTTAAAAATAAACGTTTTTAACTACTAAAAATAAACGTTTTTACTACTAAAAATAAACGTTATTTAACACAAAAAAACTTTTTTACTACTAAAAATAAACGTTTTTTACTACTAGACTACTTATCAAAATTTTTTTTATTTTTTAAAATAAACGTTTTTTTTTACTACTAAAAATAAACGTTATTTACTACAAAAAATAAACGTTTTTCAACTATAAATACACGTTTTTACTACTAAAAATAAATATTTTTTCTACTAAAAATTAACGTTATTACTACTAAAAATAAACGTTTTTTACTACTAAATATAATCGTTATAAACTACTAAAAATAATTAAGTATTGCTTTTAAAAATTATCTTTTTTTACTACTTAAACTTAACTTTATTTAGTACTAAAAATATTTTTTTATTACTACTAAAAATAAACGTTTATTACTACTACAATAAACGTTTTTTTACTACTACACAAAAAGTTTTTTACTACTAAACAAACAAGTTTTTACTACTAAAAATTAAAATTTTACTTCTAACATTTTTTACTACTAAAAATAAACGTTTTTTACAAATAAAACTAAAAGTGTTTAACTATGAAAAAATGAAAGTTTGTTACAACTCAAAATAAACTACTAATAATAAACGTTTTTTACTACTAAACAAAAAGTTTTTTACTACTAAAAATAAACTTTTACTACTAAAGAAAAGGTTTTTTACAACTAAAATTAAACAATTTTTACTACTAAAAATAAACGTTTACTACTAAAAATAAAAAAATAATATTACTAAAAATTAACGTTTCTTACTATCAAAAATAAATGTTTTTCTACTGAAATTTAACGGTTTTACTACTACAACTGAACTAATAAGTTCACGTGAAATGAAAAACTATTATTATTTACTATTATTATTTATATTGCTTTCAAATATTAATGTTAGCTGAAACAAATAACATGATTTTGTGAACTCAGAAAATGAAAATATTTATTTTAATATTTTGTTCGTATATTTTAATTTTAGAGTAATTATAATTTAAATATTTAAGTAATAATAAAATCTTTTATCTTTTTGTTTCAGGTAAGCATCTGACCGATGTAACGAAATGGTACTATATACTAGATATCGATAATGTAAGTTGAGAAATTCAGATCAATTTTCCCAATTTTACTTCATTTGTGGATTTCTATTATATAGTTTTAAGGTCCCACTGAAAATATTTAATAAATTCTCAATGAGAAGTTTTACAAAATGCAGTTTCGCTTTTTTTGACATTGGAAAATAATATTCTCAATATTTACAATAAATTCTATATATTCTGATAATGAAAAGTTATCAAAATTATATTTAAAAAGTATTTAGTTATTTAAGTATTTTAGCCATATATTTAAATGCAAACAAACCACAAGACATGTTACTAATAACTATTAAATTTAATGTTTATATGTCAATGTTCTAGATGTCTATTTGGTACAGCTCTTAAATTACATTGCGCCAACAATTTGAAAAATGCATTTTAAAAAGACTGAAATAAGATAAACCCTAAAGTATTAAAATGTTTTATTATTTTTAATCGCAGCTTTTTTCATTTATCATTTTAATTGCAACTAATCTAACTTTCTGCATTTACTAGAAAGCCTAAAATCTTTATTACCAAACGAACAAATGCACCACCACCGTCTCACATTCTCCTTTTCGTCCTGTCAGCCATTGTGAGCTTCGCGCTGTTTATGTAAATGAGAATGCAGCAAAACATACAAAAGTTATCATAAATGTGCACTCGTAATTACACAAACACACATACATTCACATATACACAAACACACCCACAAAATTTCGTGCGCAGTGACAATAAAAAAGACATTCGATAAAAGCTCCGCGGCACATAAAGTGTATGAAAAAGATATGCAATGTTTAATGTCTATGTACAAAACGTCAGCACAGCGGAAACACTATACATCCGCAAAACGCTCGCATTAAGAGCTATATACAACGCTCGTCGCGCGTATCTCTCTTCTCTCGAAAGCTTAAATCCCAAGTATTATTAAAGTGAGCTTGAAAAATAAGCGCGCCAAATGAAGTCTTGTTCATCGTATATTTTAGAGGGTTTGTTACACACACACACACCCTGACTGTGAAACAGGATGAATAAGAACGGGTTTATACTAACACCAACAATACATTACCAAAAAAAACACAGAGCTCATCGTACAAATAAAGCATTTAAAAAGCTTTGCACATGTAATCACACACACATACACACACACAGCACAGATAGCAAACGTGCCAGCCGAAAGCTCCACATACGCACGCACACCAAATTATTCATCATAAACAACAGTGTAGCCAAGCACTTTAATGAACTGCAGCACGTACACTTAATTTTCATTTTCATTTTTCATAGGACCATCGTACGTATAAAGTTTAATATACCAGAGCCATATGTGGATGTACTGTAGCGAGATTAAGAAGTGCAACAGCCATAAATGTAAACAAAATCATTTAAAATATAATTTAGAAACTTTTTTTCAAAGGTATACTTTGTATTTTAATACACATTTTATAAAAAAAGCAAATGATTTTGTGGTTTTTATAAAATTATAATATTAATTTTATAAGCCACAAAATCATTAGCATCAATTTTTTTTAAATGTATAAAAACAAAACTTCCAAATAACAGTCTTTAAAACTTTTGTTTTGGTAATTTTAAATGATTTTGTAATTTTTTTAGGTTTTTATATGTTTGTTATTAGGTTTTCATTTGAAAACTCCGGTGCATCTATTAACATACATTTTAACATAAAATAAGTATAGCCTATAAATTTATAAAAGCGAAAAAATAATTAAACTTTAAAGCATGTATCTGAAAGCATGCAACCTAAAAGGATGCAATCAAAAAATATGTAACATAAAAACACGTAGCATATAAAATCCTTGGATTAGATATAAGGAAATATATACAAAATAGTTAGACATAGTCATATGAATCATTGAGTTCAACATTCTACGTTTCTGTATCGACCATTTTTAAGGGTGTTTTTTTTAAAGAAATATTTAAAAATGTGTTTTAATACATTTTAATCAGGCTGCCTCTCAAATATGCTTTAAACAAATAAACAAAATTGTATTTTTTTTTCACAATTCGAAATTCATGTTTAACCCTCGACCACAAAGCTTAAAGATTTCTATGTAAAATACAAGAGATTTTACTGTTTTTTTTAGCTAGTATTTAATTATAGGACTAATCACGGGCCTAGGAAATTAAAATTCATAGAATTTAGTCTACAAGAATGATTTTACAATTTAAAAATAAAAATGAATATTTTGTATTTGTTAACCCATTATAAAGAAGGTGAAGCAAAATTTGAAGCGGAAACATTTAAAACAAACTAAAATCGCAAAAATGTTCAATTTGGCTCTTTGATCACTATATACATATTATTTTATGGTGGTCAAATATCCATCCCTTCTTTAGGGGTGTTTTTAATTTGTATAAAAATGTTTACATGACCAAAAAAAAACAATAAATAGGATCGATAAAATGTTTTTTTAAATGACATCATAATTAGATTTTATCCCAAATTATTATTTTTTGGGACAAAGGAATCACAAACGGTCCAATTTTAAGGAAATATCTAATGATGCAATTATTTAAAAAATTAAACATTTATTCGATCCAATTTTTTGTTATATTAACATTTATATACAAATTAAAAACACCCCTTAAGAAGGGATGGGAACTTTGATTACCATAAAAAAGTATGTACATAGTAATGTGACAGAAAAACTGAACATTTTTGCGTTTTTAGTTTTTTTTTTTAAACGTTTCCGAACTTGTGGTCGAAAAATCAATTTAAAATTCTGAAAAAACACACAATTTTTTTTATTTGTTTGGAGCCATTTTGAGGGGCAGTTATAATTTCTTAAAAACTCATATATGGCCACCCTATTGGTCATATGCTTTTAATGTTTTTAAATTGCATGTTTTAAAATTAGTTTTTTTCAATGAAATTATTATTTTTCAAACAGTTTTTTATATTGCATGTTTATATGTTACACGCACTCGAAAAACTAATGACAGTTAATAACTAGTCAAAATGGCTAACAATTAAGTGTTTAAAAAAAGCTCTAATGTACAAAAAAATCAATACTGTAACATTTACAAAATGAAGCCGAAATAAATAATAATTTTGGCATAACTATTTTTTAAACATTATTTTTTTGGTAAAATAATTTATTTTATGTTTTTTTTTTTGACAAAAAAATATTCTTGGTAACAAAAAAATATGTGTCGTTTTTTGATTTTAAAAAACTTTATGGTATAACAAAAAAAAATTGTCTCTGAAAAATGATATTATGAAAACCGTTTTTTGTCTTAAAAAAAAAATATATATATAAAGAAAGTCTAAAAACTATTTTCTTTAGCTTCACTCGAATCTAACCTAAGGTGAACTTTAAAATTCGAGGCGATTGTCAAGATAGACTTGTTAGAAAATGCTCGTACACGGAATTGAATTGAATTTTATCACCAGTTTTTTCGATCCAGTTTAATTTTTGCGTTTCAATAAACCATTAAAAAATCAACGAAAATCTGTCTTGATTTAATTTTAGAAACCCAGAAAAATCCACAATTTGGTTATTTTTTGTGCCTTTGGCAAAAGCTCTTTTTCGAAAAGAACGAAATGCAATAATATTTTTTCAAGAGAAAAAATTGGCGTTGCAGTTTTTATTTGCACTACAGTATGTATATGTATGTATATAAATATATATAATATATTTTATTAGGCACCTTTGGTCGCGGCAACGGAAAATGGGTGCGGGAAAATTAGTTTTAGAGTGATTGCATCGTAAACACCGCGTAACCAGTCCCCATAAGCACATAGGGTTTCTGTGTATTCGTGTTTGTGTGTGTGTGCAATGCGCATGATTGTTATTTACATATTAAATTACTTTATTTATGTATTGTAGTACGTATGCGTAAAATCATGAGGGTTGGTTCGGGGTGTAGCGGCATCATTATAAACTGTCAATAAAAGATATACGCAATCAAAGCTCCGGGTCGGACGGAAATTATGTCATCCAGGTAAATAATTGAAATTCTCAGCATGTCCTCTCATAACTACAACTATCGTTTATTGTATATATCTAGATTCTAGAGAATCTACTATATATTTTGAATGTCTCTACTAAAACTAAATGTTTTCTAGGAAATGTAGAGCGAATGTTATACAGTGAAAGTATATAAATATATAAAAACATTTATATATCACATAACATTTAATAGGTATCTCCTTTGAAGCGAACCTATCGACACGCGGGCTGGCGGATCGGCGTCGACGATCTTATCCCGCGCGCACGCTCCTCGCTTTAAGGAAGATTGCTTGAGTACCTATTTATAAACAGATAATTCTCTGGCGCGCATTCATAAACAATAGGCAATATACATACGACGACGAGCGGAGTATATAATCAATATCTATTCGGTGGTGTGAGCCACCGCAAATTATTAAGCCTCGATTCTCGATAATCAGATCAATTATAAATTATAAAGTGGGTTATTGAAAGATTGAACGGCGGAAACCTAGAATTACAATCAATTTCGGTAACATATTGCTGAGTCGTGTTCGCGCTTCAAGGGTAAGCGATCGGTGCGGGCGCATAGCTATTATATCATATATATACTATACATAGTATTTATATATATTTATTTTATGTTTATATTGTTATGTTTATTTATATACATATACATTATATACAAACAAGTGATACCGGCTGGCCTCCGGGTGTGTGCTGCCTTGAGTCCGCGAATTTTATACCCACAATTCTTTGTTTATATAATATTTATCCTAAAATATTGTAAACATTTATTCGAATGCGGTCAGATCTATAAATAATACATAATATTTGTATGCGAATTTCAGTTACGATGATGATTTTTTTATGCATTTCCTTTGATTTATCTTTGGATCAGCTGCATCTTTACGAAAACATTGCACACGACGTCAAATTAACTCAAGCGCATAATGCTCGAATGCTAATTTGAGCATACATGTGAAATTACAAAACGTCGACTAATTTGATGGAGGTTGCGATCATTAAAATAATATTATTATATTATTTAAATGCGTTATATTTTTGAGTGCCTGTTCTTGTCAAAATTAAAAAAAATATATTTGATCAAATTTTGTATAAGGTAAGCTTAGTTAAATACTATTGAAAACATCGTGCTGTCTTAGTGTATCACAATGTTTCTTTTCTTTTATTAAAAGTAACGTTAACAGGACATAAGTCCCATCTGACTTTTATTAGGGGTATTTTGTGTTATTATTTCGAATCGATCTCAAAATATGTCCAACAAAATCCACTAAATTATAACAAATTTTGATCAGTTTACACTTTATGTCAATGTATCAGATCATACCAGGAAACATTTTATTATACACTGTTATTCTTAATATATAGTATATTTAAAGCACTAAAAGCACAAAAAATACATATTCAGGAAAAAACAATCGATGCTTTATATTATTACTATAAATTTAATATAACTCAAAATACTCACAATACACAAAACCATCCAATTATATGAATACATTTAATTTCAATAATAACTTAATTTAATAATTTAATTAAGTAATTAGTCATTTTCGGAATAAACGAATATTTGGCATAAAATTAAAATGTAAACACATAATTTATTTTTAATAATAAATCACAAATAATATACATTATTTATGTAAATACAAATTAAAATCACACATTATTAACTCGATCGAATTATTTGTGTAGTTTGATTAATCGTTTTTCAAATGAAATTGCTTGTTCGACATGCAGTTGAGACTGAAATTAATTATTTTTGTAATTTTAACATATATTTATTTTTGTAACAGTTTTTTCATTGGGACAATCATTATATATGGGTACCATGTGTTTCGATAATTTTATCTTTGAAACTAAATTTTATTTATTGTAGAAATATTATTTTTTGAGAACCAATTTCAAGAATAAATTTTTACAGTTATGATACCATAATAAGACAACCGTTCGTAATCTTATGAAATGTTAAATATTAAATGAAAGTTACCCAAAATAGCATTGATTTTTTTAGACAAAATATATACGATCATGATTGTGTATTAATACTTAATACTAATTTAAAAATTATAACCGCAGTTAAGTCCTTTCCAGATGTTAATATAACATCATTGAATCTTATTTCAATTAATAATTAAAAATAATAAAAAGCAGCAAAATACATGTACTAAAATAGCAACGTCACAATTTTCAGTATGCTGCTAGACTAATTTTTCATAAATCGTCAATAAATAATCTATAAAGGGAGATTTATAATTAAGTAACCATGTTTATATAAAATAAAATCTATTAAAATGTATGTTATATTTTATAGTTATGGCTCTTTAAAGTAATTTCTATTATTTTTCTTGTAACTTTTTTATAAAAAATATTTTTTTCTCAAGAAAATCACATATATTTTTTAATTCTTCGTTATTATGATGTGCCCTTACGTTAGCCGAGTAGAAATTGTTTTATAACAGTACTTAAGTAACATATAAAATATAAATTTTATTTTAGGCTTTATTTAAGATATTGAAAAACGGCTACACCAATGTATTCTACAAAATGGAAACCATTTGGAAAATGTATTGTAAATTACTAATGATATTTAATAATTTTTTTTTATTATTTCATATTACGTTATTATATAAGTTTTTTATCAATGTCATATCTCTAAAACGGTAAAATCTAGATACAAACTTTCTATGGTAAAGTTGTAGGTATCATAATAACGAAAAACCAAAAAAAATATATTTTATTAAAAAATATTAATTTTATTAAAAAAGTTAAAAAAATATTTAAAAATGACATTAAAGAGCCATAAAATACAATCTAAAATATACATTTTAATAGATAATTTATTATAAAAAAATGGTTACTCAATTACCTACACAATATGTATTTCTGTGGGTGTTGAAAATTAAGCCTCCCACCAATACATCTAATAACTTCATCAATAACTTGCCCTAGAAGATTGGATATGAGTGTATTAATCACCCCGTATAACAAGATCGGTTAAATATATTTTTAAAGTTAATATTTGTTTTCTAAATCCCGTCCAAACAAGTCTAGCTCTATTTGAGATAAGATAAGAGGAAGTGTGTTAAAATGTGTCATATATACCAAGTGAAGTTAAAAGAAGGACTTAAAAAACAAATATGTTTGTTTGTTTCGATTAAAAGTCGAAGCCGCTTAACCGATTATCTCGATAAGGCTGTCGCTAGAAATACACTAAAACAAACATACGATATTTTGAAATTTATTTTTAATTTATTTTTAATTTAATTTAATTTTAAATTGTTTACGATATTAAACTCATTAGATACTGGGAGTAAGTGAGAGAGAAAAGAATACAGTGTGTATGAGAGACTGTATTACAGAAATAGAGTGTAAGATAGAGATAGATGCTATGCTACGACCTTGATGATCAATTTATTCAACTTATTGAATCAATTTGGGTGTCTTTGGATAGTGTCAACGCTTAGACAATTGTGAGTAATTTTTAAATTTTATTATTTTTTATTAATTTAATATTTTATTAAATTTAATTAATAAATTAT
Source organism: Bolitophila cinerea (assembly GCA_010015015.2). NCBI lineage: Eukaryota > Metazoa > Arthropoda > Insecta > Diptera > Mycetophilidae > Bolitophila > Bolitophila cinerea. The sequence continues at coordinate 11,871 of JAAAKO020038697.1, forward strand.
AAGGATATCACACGCTTGCAATTATATCCACGAGTTTGAAAGAGAATGTGATTGATAGTTTTAAAATGAGTTTTCAGAGAGATAGAGAGAGATAGATCAAGTGAATGTATAAGTGTAGGAGAGTGTCTGAAAGAAACAGATAAATAGATAGATGATAAGAAAATTGAAAAGAGAATTTTACATTGAATATTTTGTCTTTGGCTCAAGCTTTCATCGTAGAGCAGATTGATATTTTGTAAAAGTTCTTCGAAATTAAAAAACTTTTGTTTGTATCCCATATATCCGAGTTAAACGTTTATTAGAAAATGCATTTTAAAGCAGGAGTTAAAAAAAATGAATCTTTCTATATCTTGCTTTTTTTTCATAAATGAGAGTCATTAAAATAAAATCAAATTACCAATTACAATAGTTGAATAATTTTTATAATTTTGGTAATTTAAAGTTAAATAAATCACAGTATATTAAAATTATAAATATAATTGGAAAACATCTAAAAAAATTAATCTGACGTTTGATT
>JAAAKO020038708.1:0-12385 GCA_010015015.2 Bolitophila cinerea
TATATATACAAAATAGTGTATACACTGCGCAGGTATACATACATATCTACATCTATATGTCTTGTTACAAAGAAAAATCACGGTGACAACAACAAGGCAGGCAACATATATATATATATATATAAATATATATATATTCAAAAAACAACTGCAGAGCATATAATAAATGTGTATAAAGAATATATAGGTAAATATATGTGTATATTTATATATATGTGCAGATGTCTATACACACACAGCAACAACAACAACCAAACTTTCGAACCTACATAAATATTCGGAATGCACAAGCGTATACCTACCTAAAACACCGTATATATCTGTATTCTGTATATATCTCTATATATACACAACGTACTCACGCAGGGCTGTGTATAAATGAATGTGTGTACACACATACACACACACACCGCACCGCGTATGTGTATCAGTGAAGTCCACGTGGACTGATATAAATTCTCCGCCAATCGGACGCATCGAGACGGTTCACTTACCCAGTGAACACCAGGTTTACGCCTTTCATAAGCGATACCGAATAGCAGCACCAATAAAAACGCGGTTTTTTAATGGAATATGATAAAATTCCGCTGAATTATTTAACGAAATTTGAATAAAATATTTTTCGTTCGCTTTTTCGCTTTCAATATATTTATATATACATATATATCAGTATGATGTATTTATAATATTTCATGTTCCACGCACACACACACACACACACACCCACACACAGACACAGAGATACACATGTTGTTTTTGCTTTTTTTCTCAGTGTGCCTGTGTGTGTTTTTCTTATACCGACGGACGAGCCGAGCTCGCGCGCACTCGCGCACATTTTCCACTACGTGTTAAGAACCATCAATTCGCGATTGTTTTGTGTACCCTTGTGTATCGAACGAGGCGAACCCGGCATAACAGCGCACCGCAACGCGCAACAACAGCAACAACAACAAATACAACAACATCGCATCAACACACAAATAATTGCACTACGAGTATTTTTTGTTGTTGTTGCTCTGTTGGTCTTCTGTTGTGTAAATGCAATTAACATTCTGTTTCGATCCGGGCGCTCTGATAACGCGACGCGCCGACTACGCCGAGCCGCCGCGCTCATTATATGTTAATCGCGAGTTTGAGCGCGGCGGCTCGGACATTTCGACACCATCGAACGTATTATTATATATATTATGTATATATGTATGTATGTATATATTCTTATCGATTGTGTGTATATATGTGTGTATGTGCTGATGTGTATGAATTGTACGCGCATTTGCGGGCACCGCACTCGAGTGTCGAGTGTGTCTGTGTCAGTCATTATATTCATATATATATTTATATATACATATACTTGACGAGATATATATACGCTTAAAATATATGCAACACATCAATTGAGTACATTCTAAAGTGCAGCTGATAAGTTCACCGAACTAAATGTCAATTATTAAATATATATATTTTTATACTATATATAATATACTGTATTTTTAAGGGTATATATATATATATATATATATATATATATATATTTAAATACATACTGTATATATTATTATGTCTGGTGTAAAACAGTTGACGTTTGCCCGACCGCGTTATCGCAGACACTCTAGAATGTATACATATATATAAGTGATACAACCTACATACATGAAACAACATACATCAGAATATACAATATACATATATATATACACGTATATACAGAATATAGACTTTAGAATTATATATTCCTAATCTACAGAGGGCAATGTTCAACACGCTGCGTACACTTCAGTAATTCCGTTTGTACGCGCTCGAGTGTCAATTTTAACTCTTTCACACATCCATACCTATATCCTATACCTATATATATATACCTACTTCTACTAAAGGTATACGTCAGTATATTGAACATTTTACGCTTTATACATATATTATACTTAAGATAAACTTATTGTGTATATGATGTGTATACTAAGCATAGCCATAGGTAGGTATAAAGCCGTACCCGTATAATAAACATTGAGTGCATATACGCATTAAATGTATACATATATTGTTATACTGTATCTCTATATATATATTTATAGGTTACATATAAGCTTAAGTTTATGAGCGTATTGCGTATATTATGAACATTATTGTACGTATATTTATATATTGTATACATATTTATTTTGCAGATTGACACAGTGTGTATTTATTCAGTTGTTAAAATTGTGTGTATCTTTCCTCAACATGTATATGTATTTAAAATATATATGCATATATTTAAAATATAAATATGGATATATTTTGAATGTTTAGGTGTAAAATGTATAGGTATTATATTGATGTTTAATAAATAATAGGTCGGCAAAAATACTTCATTCTTCTAATTAGTCACATTAATTTGCAAATTGCCCATAATCTTCTAAAATTTCCTTTGAAATCTAGTCATGTCAAAAATTGCTCCATTAAAGGAAGGTAAGACAGTCACTTCTGAATGGTTCTCAACAATTTGTTTGCCAGTATTTTTGTGAGAATTAAGAAGAACCAACCACCGAAGACGAGTCATCTTCTACTAAGACAATGAAGAGCACTCAATCGGCTCTCACAAGAGAGTTTTTGAGCACTGAAGATCTTTGTATGGGTCATCATGTATGGGTCATCCGCCTAACAATCCTGACTAGGAATCCGATGACTTCTTTTTGTTTCCGGACATACAAAATAAAATCCAAGGTCAACGTTTTTCAATGTATAAAGAAGTTGTTGAAGACTTTAAACAGCTCGTTATCTGAGAAGCAGAAGTGTATTAATGATATTAAGTGTATTAATTTTTGAAATAAAGTTCACTTTATTTCCTTATTCCCTGATCGCAATTAAAAAAAATAGGGGTGCAGTTGGGGTTGGCGCTGCTCGGCTTACGTACTCCGTTTTAGTATGATTTATTTATTGTAAAAAAAGTGTAAGATAGAGATTTCTCTGGATTGGCCTGAAGCCAATTGGCCGAATCACGTTGAATCATCACCTTAATAATAAAAACAAAATGAAAATACCACACCCAAAAAAATATTCTTAAGGGAAGGGGTTTTATGTTATAATCGTTTATTTAAAATTATTTTTAAGGGTGTTTTTTATGGAAACGTTAATTTTAAAGTCAGAAAACTAAGAAAATTCCACATACAGCAAGATCTAGAGTATCATTTACCAGCGAATTTAAAGTAGTAAAAGCTCAGGCATTAAAAAGACGGGGTATTTCTCTATTATTTGCTGCCATTAGAGTTATCCACAGGTATTTAAACAAACTCTCAAATATAACTTTATAGAAGAATGATTTTAAATATAAATCCTTTTTCTCCCCTTTTACGGGAAAAAATCGTAATAAGAGCACCTTCCACTAAATGCCAAAACAATATATGGTTTATAGTGATATCTTCATTAATTGTCATCATTTGGCCAATCGAAGTACAATTGAATATAGTCAAACAATACATTCAAAGAGAAAAATAAAAAACAAAGATAAATTAAAAACATTGTAAACGGTAAATCTATTTTGAATGATTTGAGTGTGAGATTGATAAATTGCAGAAAATTGCTCATCGATGTCAATTTGAAGGCAATTTAACCGTTTTTTGAGATCTCAGAGTCAATTTTAAAATATTTTTTTGCAATCATCTTCGGTAAATATCGAGGTAAATATAATAAAAGGGAGAATTACAAAACTAAAATTAAATCTATTTTTCTATTACCCAAGAAATTTTATATTATTTCTAAAATCTAATATGTGTACCCCGATTTGGTTTAGGGTTTTCGATTTTGTCCAAACTGTACTCACTTTAAATTTTGCACTTCGGCAGCAATGTGTTGGGGTTGCCCTTTATAAAAAAATTACCATACGGAAAGAATTTCCATAGTAAATCAATTGTTTATGAATAAATCTAATTATATTAGGCGTTAAAATGCATCCTACTGACTGCAATTGATTCAATCTTTTAAGAGGATTGATTTGGTTGAGTTGAGTTCAATGACATAAATTAATCTTTCGCAATTGTTCCAATATGTTTTTAGTTGAATTTAATAAACTGGATCAGACATTTCGCAATTGATCAAATTCTTTTGTATTTGATCCAATATTTTGTTAATTAAATTTTATAAAGTAAATCAATTCTTTCGCAATTGTTCCAATATTTAATTATTGAATATCATTAACTAAATCAATTCTTTTGTATTTAATCAATTTTTTAATTGAATTCTTTAAACTAAATTAATTCTTATCAATTGATCCAATATTATGTTATTTTTATTGATTACGAAATCAATTCTTTCGCAAATTATTCAATATTTATTACTATATTAGTAAATGACCTGATTCATTTCCTTCTTACTTGATCTCATATTTTGTCAGTTGAATTAATATATATACATTCTTTGGTAATTGACGTCAGAGGTACTTGTAGTCAACTTTTAAATCTCTATAGAGAATCATAAGAGTGTATAATGAGTTAGGCAATTCGTTCAACGGATTGTATTTCAATAGTATTCAATCATTTAATAATTGAACGCACCGTACTGACCACTCAGCTCTATTCAGTAAAATTTCAATCATTTTAAGAATTAACTTAGGCGACTGTTGGATAAACTTTCAACGTTTCCGGAATTGATGTAATTTTTTCAGAATAGACCGCACAGAATTAATCAATCTTTTAAGTAAATCAGTTCAATGTTTTAAATAAAACAATGTTTTGAAAAATTGAATTCAGTTAGTAATTAGTTGTTTTAACTAGGACAAAATTTAAAATGAATTCCAAGACGGATAACAATTGATTCATATTTGGGTTTTCTTTCAGTGAATCGAATAATACCCTCTAAAAGGGTGGAAGGGGTAAAAATCTAAACTTTTTTAATGTTTTTTTTTTGAAAGTAAGTTTAAAAGGAGCAAATTCCAAAAAAAAAACAAAAAATTTAAAAAATACATAACTTTTTTAACCCAAAGAAGCTTTTACTACTTTCCAATCACTGGGTAAATATTTTTTTAGTTTTTCCTATTCCTGTTTTTAAATACTATTTTCAAGACTTTTTTTAGCAATAAAGGCAACCTATTTCTTCATTCCTGATTGCAATAAAAAAAATCAGGAATGTAGTTGGGGTTGCATTTAAGGGATAAAACAAAAAAATTTCAATCGCAAAATTTACCTCTATAAAAGAATGAAAGGGGTTTAAAATAAAAATCTAATCTTTTTAAATGTTTTTTTTTGAGAAAGTATGTTTGGAGGGAAATTCCAAAATCTAAAAAATCAAGAAAATCTTTTTTTTTACCTAGTGAAGCTTCAACTAGTTTCCTTACCCTGGATAAATGATAATATTTTAGTTTTTCCAATACCTGTTTTAAAATGCTATTTACATACTTTTTGCATGAGAGCAACCTTCACTACATCACTAAAAAATAAAAATATTTTTTCCGGTTTCTACCCTTTACCTATAACCTAAGAAGTCTAATCTATCCTATGAAATTTAATGTTGATTTATTTATATTTAGAGGTTTCACACTTTGATCAATTTAGTAAAAAGTAGATTTATTATTGTTAATTATTCTTATAATGGGAAAACTAGAAATAGCAAACATAAAATATTATTAAAACTATAGACAATAACATTAAAAGGTAATATGATGAAAATACATGTGCTATAAAAATCAACGATGTAATCTCATCTTTCCACAAAAAATGTTTTTGTGGTTCGTACCTGACCGATTTGTTTTTTTTTATTTAAGCAATTCCTTTCTTTCTGGGGAATCAATGAAACCCTAAAAGCATTCCCTTAGCTTCTTAGAGAATCACAGGATAATTCTGTCATTTTGTGGATCCCTAACAATTCAAAAAACGTCTTTATTTTATTAATAAAGATTAACAAAATTGCATTGTCTTATATTACTTTTAAAAAACGTGGATGTGTGAATAATTTTATAGTATGCCAAAACACTTTTAAAAAACTGCATTCAATATTTGATCATTGATAGTCCGAATTCTAGGACTCCAACGCTTTCTTTCATTTTAGCGAAAACTCTTCACTAAGAGCTGATCATGATGGAGATAAGTCTTCTAATATAACGGATATTCTTTTCCACAATTCATGTAGTTTAGTACTATTTGATTTAGCAGTATCCAAAAGTGTTTCTTTCAATTTCATTGGATGGTAAATAAAAGTAAAAAAGTATGGTTGCATTTCCTTTTTTATTTTATGGTTATATGTTTAAAGATCTTTACAAGTGTGCTTGATAATATTAATTAAATTAAAAATGCAATCTTTATTTATTACAAGCCTGCTTTGTTTTAGGCACTAAAAAATTAACCATAGTTTTAGGAGAGCTTTTGAGAAATGAGTATTTCTTAAAAAGCTTTTATTTTTCAGTGGTTCATTGGTTTGCAGTTAAAAGTAGTAGCAGTATTTTTTAATTAAAATTCTTCATACATTTTACAATTTCATTATAATTGGCAATAAATATTTGATGAATATTTATTCCATAAAAAACGTTTAAAACTTATATTTACTACTTTTTAAGTTGCCATAGTTACACCTTCGTGATATTGTTAACACAGTTATTCTTTTATTTTATCTTTAATGAAATTGTTACTATTTAATTATAACATTTACTTTATTTTATATCCTTGATATTTTTATAAAATTGAAAAACTTATAAAATACATTAAAAATATAATTTTAAGCTATTTCATTAAATAAATATTTATCTCCTAAAATTGATTTAGTTGCAGATTTTATTAAAATTATGAAATGTATAAGAAATTTAAACTTTTTTAGTTAAAAACTAAAAAAACAATTGTGAATTAAAAAAAAGATGGCATTTACGAGACACAAACACAGCTTTATCGTATACATATATATTCTACTAAACGAATAATAATTTAAATTATACAATAAAGCATATTTTTACATATATTTGTAGCTTATTTTTATGAAATAATAAATTTCTTTAATCAATTATTAAAAAAACGTATATGAGATACAAGAAAAAGTTATAATTTTTTTAATTATTCATTGTTTCTGACACCCTTTACCCAATATATTTTTTATTTCATCTCGTAGCTAATGCATGTAAACGTTTTCTACGTAAAAATCGGTTGTAGGAAAGTAGTAGAATCTACATAATAAAATAAATTACAATAAAAAATATATATTTGGGACACCCTGTAACATAATTTTCTAGGTAAAACAAAAAAAATAAGCAGAATTATTTTAATTTTTTTAATTGCTATCTTACTATCTACTAAAAAAGATTCTGATATCGTAATAGGTCATTTAGGAGAGATATAGGCCAATTTGCATAAATAAGATTTTGCTCCGGAAATCCCGGCATAATGAAATAAAAAAAATCCAAGCTGTAATTTTTTTTACACCTACCTAAGTTCCAAATTTCAATTCTTTAGGACGGAAGGTTTGGGCCCGGATACTAGATGACGGACGGATGGATGGACAATGCACTGAAAAACAAGCAGTAACTAAAAAATTGAAATTTCTTAAACAGCTCCTTTATTAAAATGATAAAAAATTTAAAAAAAAAAGAGGAGCATATCCTCTGAAAAACTACCTAGGTGCCAATAAAGGTTTTTTTTAAATTGCGGTTTGGCGAACTTTAGTTTGGAGCATAAGCAAAGTTATATGAAATTCACATCATTGAAAAAATGTAACTCCCTGTTGCACAGATCTCCTAATTATAATGTCAACTTTAAAAAATCCTAAAACAATAATAATGAAACTAATTGAAATAATTTAAGACCCAACTCGCCACTTCTCAACCATTCGCATTCCCCGTTAGTCATCAATGTTTTTACCTTTTTCCTACTCTCTCCGTACATAGGTCTCTATCGAATAGATAAATATATATAAACTTTCATTGCCTCCTATAACTCCCTAGGGTTCATAACCTTACCTATAGGTTATAACCTAAACTCTCGCTCTTTATCTCTTTCCTTATTTATACATAACTCTCTTCTATCTCTCTCTCTCTTTTTTCTCTCATCCAACCTATATATTTTTCTATAACTAAGTACGGAAATTTTGCATTTCACTAATTTTTTTGTGTCAAGTGCCATTTTACCAATATTTTTTATCATTTTGCCAATGTTTCCAAAATCTTCAAATGGTGCATTTTGCAAAATGAGATTATGCCAAGCTATTTGGTATTGAATCATTTCCACTAAAGTAAACTTCAGCCACTATGACATGTAATGATTGCCATTTTGGTCAAATATCTTTGCAGAATAGAATTTGGGAAATGCACTATTTGAATATTTATAAAAATTGGCTAAACGGCCACAATTTTTCGTGAAATGGCAGTTGACAAAATTGGAAAAAAAATTACAAAATGACAATTTTTAAAATAATACACTGGCAAAACAATAAAAAAAAGAAGAAAAAACAATCACGTGAACTAATTTTGGCAAAATAGTTTGGTAGAATGGCATTTGGCAAAATGCACAATATGATGATATTAGAAAGATCGGTAAAGTGCATTTGACAAACTATAACCAAAAAAGAATGTCAAAATACTTATTTGCAAAATTGATACACTTGATTTGTAATTTTTGACAAATTTCTTGGCAGAATGGCTTTTGCCAAAATGCAAAAAAAAGGTTTTTTTATTCACAAAACTTTTTGCATCAAAACAAGTAAAATTTCGATGTTCCTAACTTAACTTAATTTTTTTGAATAATATTTATATATTTTATAAAATATATATTCAAATAGTTTAATGACATAATTTCCAAACTAAATATGCACAATTCTGTTATAATTGAAAATCTCTTTTATTAATTATGCACACAACTATTGGGACAACCTGTGTACTGAAACTTGTTATATAGATTAAACATATATTTCCCCAACCCCATTTTACTGCAATCTGCCCAAACCATCTTATAATGTTAAGAAGTCATTACCATTAGCACAACCCGAAAGACGGAAATTTCTGTGATTTCCGGTTTAACAGCCTATATATAGACATTTGTATACATATTTTCAATTTTCATACTATAATTTCCAAACTATATATACACTCGTACTAATCATATTATTTAGCCAATAGTAATGATATGGGGAATTGAGAGTCGGCTCGTCGAGGAGATTCACCGGTATAGCTGGCAGGGGTTTTAAGATAAAGGGAACGTCTCAAATAGCCTGGTGACTGGACCGTTTAGTCCACAATTATGACAATTGTTCTTTTAGCGTATTGTGACTTGGTCGGGCAATGATTCTAATTTAGCCGATCGTATATTGCCATTCTAGATAATAGAAACCTATATATCGCATGTTTTACAGAGTTCTTCTCTTCTTTATTCATATCTACTTCTCTATTTTTACCCACATCATCATACTTTAATTGCAATACAAAAACAAGATTAAATTGTCTACAACTTTAAGTAAAACTGCTTTAATTTTGTCCCCAAAAAAAAGATGTCCTCAAAACGGAAATACTTCTATATACATCATTTAACCGGCACAGACAAAAACAATATAAAACCAAATCACAAACTCACCCGCTGGGAAACAACACTGAAAACTCTAAAGCACCAGACTATACAATTAAAACTGTAAGCCTCCCTCACAATCCCTCACTCCGTATCGCACCCTCCCAACCCTCCTCGTTCTTCCGCTTCAGCCTTTTACTATTGTATATAATGCTTCGAAAAATATGCGTTCGCATAATAATTCCACTTTTGTGAAATGTTCACGCGATTGAGTGCCTCCAGACGAATGAAAAGGAGAGATACAGATAGCGCGACCTATATATAAACGAATGAGAGAGTGAGCGAGAAACCAAGTGTTCAACGCGCATGAATAAACCTCGTCGGAAAACATTCATTCCGCGTTTTAAAAGGAAAAAAAACAGATCCAGCAGAATCCTCTTCTGAATGAAATTTGTGTAAATGTGTTTCTGCGCTTCTCGCTGCGTCTGCGTCTGTGTGTGTGTATGTGTGTATGTGTGTATGTGTATGTGTGTATGTGTGTGTGTTTATTGTTCCCGAATTATGGAATTAAAACACGCAGCAGGAATAATTGTGAGCGCGTTCCAAACAAATAGCAATTGCGTGCTTGTGCGCGCTCTTGCGCGCTCGTGCGTGCTCGTCAAACCAGGCGCACGGAATTATGCGCGAGCAGCCTGCGTTATTGTTTTCGCACACGAGCTTGTGTGTCCGGATTAGTGGCACAGCCCGGCCCCGGATTGTGCTTATATAGGCACACTGATGCGCCTTGTTTTTTTACACAATGTAATTAAATAAAACCGAGTTTACTGGAACGTTTGCGTAAACTGAAATATGTCCAAGATCTCGTTGTTTTTGGTGCTTCATTAATAATTGAAACATTAGTTTTAAGTATATTATTATAATTGTGTTAAATTGAAAAAAGGTTTTCAAAAAAGGTTCACACTTATTGAAGATTGTTTACCATTATATTTTGTTTAATTTTTAATATTATTTATAACGGAATATATAGTAAATACTATATTTATAAAAAATAAAATAAAATAATAAAGGATTTGTTACAAAAAATATTTTGAATTCCTTAGATTACAATTTCATTTTAGTTTTTTAAACTGTTTTTATTGCCAAACATTTTTATGTTTAAAATATATTTATTAATTTTTATGTTTTTTACGAATTATTATCAAAACAAACAATTAAAATTTAAAAATATATATAAAATGCTCAGTATTTTTTTTTAATCTGAATGCTACTACAATTTTTAAAAAAGTACTGTTCCTATCCTTATTTATTTGAATTGGTTATCCTTTTATAAAAAATTGTAATTGACAAAAAAGCTGAATTGCATAATATGGCCGAAATAGTTAAAAAAGGCTCTCAATTTAGTACCCACGTTGATATACTATATAATTAAATTTTATGAGTTTTAAAAATTCAAAAATACATTCTATTTTATTTATTTCAACTTTTTCTTAACTGCAACCCAGCTGGGTCATGGTTGCTTCCACAACTTCCCTCCTCTAGTTTGGACGGTCACGAGTTCTTGCGGTCAAATCAGGAACCCCCAGACGTCCCAGATAAGATATAATATTATCCATCCATCTGCACCTTGGTCTTCTGGAGGTCTAGTTTTGAACCTCTCCATTTTGGACTCAAACACCCTCTTGGTGATCTGCTAGTTCCCGGTTATTCGGGACAGGTGCCCTGCTCACCGAAGACGACTGTGGTACGATGTCCAGTTAGCCATAGAGTTGACGAAGCTTGTAATTGTAACGGGTCCGCCGGATACCATTTTCCTCTCTGGACGGACAGAAGATTCTGCGCAATACTTTTCTTTCAAAAGTTACAAGCTTCTTTTCTTCGATCTGCGTCAACTTCCAAGATTCCCGGGAATCCCGAAAATAATTAATCGAAAATAGTCGAAACCGAAATATTTATTTTGGTATCGGAACCGGGTAATGAATTTTGAGATTTCCGGAAAAAGAGTATCATCCGTTTTAAATGTTTTGATAATTGTTTTGAATAATTAATTAATAATAAATAAATTAAAAGTTGGAATATATTTATGAGGATTATGTATCTTTCCGATACAAGACTATATATTTTATATGTATATATATTTATGTGTCAGAGATTGGATATAAATTATTCGAAAATAATTTTCTGTTTATCCATAGGATAAAATTTATGCAGTTTTTAGCCGCCGGTGCCAGTTAAATAACGGCCGCCAGCCGCCGAATAAAATAATAGGCTACAATCGGCTTCAAAGTCGCCGATGTGAAAATATTATCGGCTCCTAACTCTGTTATGTGTGTGTTCGTATGCATACTGAAAGATTTCGCGGTTTTCATTTGAGTCCTTTTTGCCAAAGCCAATTACCGGTTTTTTGTATTATGATTCTTCAACAATTTGGATAGGTTTCGTAATTTTTTTGATTTGCTCAATATATTTTTCATTTATAAGATAATTTGAGCCCATTTTTTCAATTTCTAATACATCTCTTCTTTGAATAATTTTGGTTTACCCCACATTTTTTTCCTTTGCGATTATTTTAACTCTTAATGTCATATAAACTTTATTAATACAAAAATGAAAACACCACTTAAGAAGGGATGGATATTTGACCACCATACAAAAATTATGTACATAGTGATCAAAGAGCAAAACTAAACATTTTTGCGTTTTTGATTTTTTTTTTAGCATTTCATCACTTCTCGAATTAATCTTTTTTATAATGGGTTAACCTTAACAAAATATTAAGTGTAGTGGAGTAATTTTATTTTTAGATTGTAGCACAATTCTCGTGGACTAAAAATTGTATGAATTGTACTTTCTTAGGCCCGTAATTAGTCCTTTAATTTAATTCTAGCTACAAAGTCAGAAAAATTCCTTGTATTTTTATAGAAATCTTTAAACCTTGTGGT
>JAAAKO020038719.1:0-12385 GCA_010015015.2 Bolitophila cinerea
AATATCAATAATATATTATGAATATCTTGAGAATATTGAGAATTTTTAATTAATATTATAAATAGAATATCAAAATACTTGAGAATATTATAAACAATATCGAAAATATTTAAATATTCTATGTAATATCAATAATATATTAAAAATATCTTGAGACTATTGAGAATATATTATTATTATTATTATTAGTAATTCCAAAATAGTTGAGAATTGTATAAACATATCGAAAATATTAATAATAGTATGATAATATAAAAACAATAAATGATAATATATTACGAAATATTTTTTATGGTGTGCACATTTATACGTTGTAAAATAGAAATAGCCGTTTAATAATGTTTATTTAGTTTTGAGGTATTTAGCATGAGTGGATGAGGAACCGTGTCACAAAGACGTTGCCACGTCGACCAGAAGGGCCCATTGTGCTATTTTGTGATTTATTGCGGGAATCTGTTTCTTTGTTTATCCTTGGCATTATGATAAAAATAAAATTTGTTAGTCATTTCGTTGGTGAAGTATGTGGTAAGGTACGTTTCTGTTTCTTTTGAGACTCATTTCGTTACTATTTCGTTAGGATGTTATTTCGCTAGGATGTTATTTCGTTCGGATGCTATTTCGTTAGGATGTTACTTCGTGTTGGCATATTTTTAAAATAATTTCTATAAATTACATTTTATACTTGTTTTAAGATGCGACCGTCATTTTGATCGGCAATTATTGTATATTGATCAGGTGGTTACCATTGAGGATGTATTTCAACTGGGCGATCTTTCGCTTTTTTAACCGCGAAATTAATTCCTATAGAGCTTACATATATATTTGAAATTATACGCTTTCATTAATTAAATGGTTTATCAATTAAGGTTTGAAAGTTTTAAAAGATTGAAAAATACAATGCATTTTTTGTATGCAGTATTAAAGTCCTATGAAATTGCGCCATGTTTCCTAAAACCTTTTAAAATTCTAATTACCAATTAACGTTTCCAACAAATTATTATATAAAACGAACCAAATTATTTAATTCCCAATCAGATCCGCGCATAAATGTCAATGACAGAACCAACCCGCAGACAATCGATCTATAGACAATATATACACGATATATACACGATATATACACAATATATAAACAATATATCCACCATATACACATAAATAACCACGAAAAAGGGGTTTTTAAATGTTAGGCGATTGCATCTAAATTAAATATAGGTACATTCGTTGCGCGTGTGTTTGTGTGTGTGTTTAACTAATGAGCATCTGGCGTGGCTGCTGCCACAAGCGCTCGATTGACATTTTCAAATCATTAAACGCTGAATGTTAAGGCGCTACATCACAAGATACACGCCCGCGCGCGCGCCGCCGCCGCCTTTAATATATACATAAATAAGTGAATAATAGGCCGAGGGGCAAATCACTTGGAATAGTCATCTACACTGTATTTTATATTATTAATAAAATTATAAGTGATATTATTACTAATATTATTTAATATATTTTGTAAGATTCGTAATATAGAATATTATTAATATTCTCGATATTATTAATATTTTTGATATTTTCAATATTAATAATATTTTTGATATTTTTAATATTTTCGATATAATTATTTATTTTAATATTATTTTTATTTCCTATAAAATTCGTGGTGATTAAATTCTGTATTTATAATAATATGAATATTAATAATATATTTTGCGATATTATAGGTATTATTTGGTATTATCCAATGTTTGTACACCATATTACGGGAGTTACGGTATATAAATTATGCCTATATCTCGCTATTCAAATAGTATATACATGTTAAACGACGCGACGTCGCCGACGGTCGATCTTTAAATTCAATTTAATTTAACTCATTTTTACAGACGATATATACACACATTACAAATATCATATTGCGGTGCTTCAAGATTACAGCCAATAAAACACGCACTTTTAAATGAGGAAATGAGAAAATTTCGTTACAGAACTAATTTTTAAATTGCGCGTCTGTGTTTTCCGATGGCCGACAACAACGGACGGTGACGCGACGGCGGCGGCAGCGGCGGTGACGCGCGGCAATCTGGCTGCGTCATGAATTGAAATGTTACAAATAAATGCGCGCTCTCATATGCAAATCAAATGGCACAGCGGAGCGCAGCTCTCGTGCATTAAATTACTCGGCGGGCTCGGGGACAGTTGATTTAGAGAGTCTTTGTATAAACATGTATAAATATATATAAATAAATGTATGTATATATCTCTCTGTAAGGCATGTGTTCAGATACACACACAGACACACGAAAGGGTTCCCTCTTTGGCTTTTATTAATGAAGCCATTAATTACTGCACCAGTGGCGTGCGCAGCTTTTGTTTGCGCGCTCTGGCGCAATCGCGCATCATTAGCAACGGTTTCGCCTTTAATTGTCTCTGAAATTACATATATATATATATATATGTTGCACGCACTGCATTTCGAGTGCACATTTAAATGCAGCGCGCGCGTATGTGCATTATTTTCCGAATACCGAGAATATATTTCGACGCTTTTGCGTTAAACTGTGTTTGCGTCGCGTCGCGCTGGGTTGAAATTGCTATTTTTCGATATTGCCTCTGTCGGAATGGCTGGGGTTTTTTTGTTCTTGGCTGCGCGGTAATTAATTGACATCTCTCGGCGTGTCGCGTCTTGAACTCTCTCTCTCTCGGCTAAATCGTTTGTTTGTGCGATCGAGTAATGCTTAATTAAGCTTAAGAATGCGTTTTTTTCGTTTAGTGTATGGACTTCAAAGAAATGTGAGAGCGTCGCTAGAATATAGAGTGTCGCGACTGGGCTCAGGCTTTCGCGAAGCCACTGCGACGGTAGGCTCTGATCATATGTTCCGGAATGCTGAGCCAGCGGAGAGAAGCGTGGAGGAGCGCATCAAAGAGGAGCAAAAAGAAGCACGACCAATCGCATAGCCAAGACAATCCAGGAATTCCGCATCCGAACAATCTACTATAAACACAGAAAACAATGCTCCGCACAAGTACAGACAAATTGCAAACTAACGCGCGCGCCCAAGAGCGCATCCTCGTTGCATTTAAAACAATGTGAATAGATGCAAATATGCAAGAGATGCAATGCGCTTACCGCAGACACCAATGCATACACACAGTGCTAATTTACTTGTGCACTGCATTTCTGGGTGCAATTTGCATGCGTAAGCGCATTGCTCATGACTGATTAAACGATGTGCGATTTTGTCATTCCTCGCTTTACACTGTTGCAGGATTGCTGGTGTCTGCCCGGAGGAATGGTAGTGGAGCTAGTGGACAGCCAGAACGGACGGATTTGAAGAGCCTTGCGAAATTCGAATGTATAGCGACTGAGTTGAGAGATAGTTTTCTAATTATATTTGCTCATTGAGCAGTTGTTTCAGCTCACATATACATTTTTGCTCACTGAGTAGTTTTACTTGCTCACTGAGTACTTTTACTTGATCATTGAGCAGATGTGTACTTGCTCACTGAGTAGTTGAACTACCTAACTCAATAATTGAACTTGTTAATTGAGTACTTTAACTTGCTCATTGAGTACTTTTAATTGCTCATTGAGTAGTTATACTTGCTCACTGAGCAGTTGTACTTGCTCACTGAGTAGTTGTACAACCTAACTCAATAATTGAACTTGTTTACTGAGTACTTTTACTTGCTCATTGAGTAGTTGTACTTTCTCACTGATAACTTTTACTTTATCATTAATTTTTTTTTTAGATAGTTATTTTATTTTCAATGTCAGCAAGTTTTCAAGTGTTTTTTTTTAAATTCAAATGTTTTGCAAGCTGTTTCTTTTTTAAAAAATATAAAACAAGCAAGTTAAAATAAAATAAAAAAGGCCTACATTTTATATCCGTGTACTTCGCCACTGTTTATTGCGTTTAAGCTAGATTTTTGTTTGTTAATAAAAAATAAAAAACAAGCAAAAAAGTCAAAAAGCCAAAAACAAGCGAAAAAAACAATCAAAAAATAAGCAAAATAAAACAAGCAAAAAAACAAGCAAAAAAGAGCAAAAAACAAAGTGAAAAAACAAGAAAAACACAAGAAAAAAAACAACAAAAAAACAAGCTGAAAACCAGATAATAAAAACAAGCAACAACAAAAAAAAACAAGCAAAAAAGAACCAAAAACAAGTAAAAAAACAAGCAAAAAAGACAAATTATAGTTATAAAAAAAACAAGGAAAAAATGATAAAAGAAAGTGAAGGTTTATCCTCCTGGTATTCTCAAGGAATTAGATAAACGTATTTTTGTATCTATACGATAATTACTACTAAGCATTTTAAGGGTTTGACCCAATTTTTGTTTACTATTTTTTACTATTTACTCATGGCGTGAGCCATCCAATTCGTTCACAGATTTACTCACAGAACTGTCCACATTTACTCACGGCGTGAGCAGCACAGGTCACAGCTTAGATTTGGTTATAGATTTAGTCACACAGCTCTCAAATTTACTCACGGCGTGACCAGCACTGCTCACAGCTCAGATTTGGTCACAGATTTACTCACAGAGCTGTGAAATTTACTCACGGCGTTGGTATATTGGTGCGAACTTCGGAGAAAAATAGAAAATTTATAAAACTGACTTTATATAATAGATGGGTTCTTTAAAAGGTTTCATTATCGGTCGACGCAGTCGATAGCTTTTTTCTGCAGTTGCCTTCATGGAATCATCGCCCAATTGTTCAAGGGACCCATCTATCGTAAAGGCTTTCAACGACAAATTCGGCTGACAATAAAATCCGTCCTGCACCTGTCAACAGAAGCCCGTGTGCCGGGAATCCTAAAGCCGATTGCATGCCGCCGTCGGGCCAATGTCTAAGAATACCCTATAACTATGCCATCAACGTGCGTCTTACAGCAGTTTCTCCAGGCAATTAACACGCCCGCATAAAAGCGAAGCGCACGACGGACGCCAGGCGACTGTAAACCATTATCGTGATGTTGTTGTTGTTTTTTTAATTTGCTCCATGTCTAAACATTGACTACGCACCCAATTACGGGGCGCGCAAAATAAAGAAGAAACCCATCCGCACATGCGCTTTGACAGAACGTAAAAAAACAACAACAAAAATCTGCGAGACATAAAAATATATGCGCTGCGCTTTCGAATGCGTTGCACTGCGTTTATGTGTGAGTGTGTCAACCGCGCAGAAGCACACACACACACAGACACACAAAAAAATATTATGTTATATTTTATGTTTTATTCGATTGCAATTGCACGATTAATTAAAATACGCGCGCGCGCATTCGCGTATATCCAAATAGTATTTCTGTGTGTGTGTACATGCATTTCTCGAATGCGCCGACTTAATGATTAACAAATTGCACCTGCACGCACTCCCGTGTGTGCCAATCGGGCGCTCGCGCTCCGGCTTGCATATAGAGAAAATGCACATCAGCATGTTTACTGTATATATACTATTTATTTTTATTGTAGGTATATATATATATGAATAAATAGAAATATATATACATTTATATTGTATATATGGTAAAGTTCATTGCGGTCGCATTGTTTAAGCGAACGAGCGCTCGCGGTATTTTTAGATAAGACACACAATCCCGCAAGACATTTTTTTTGTGGTTATGTACGCGCTCGCGCTCACTCGCAAGTGAATGGTATTTTAAATACTACACTAATAACATTATCATTTATATGTATGTGTGTGTGTGTGTAATGCTAACATATATAAGCGGAGCATGCGCGCCTACCAACACTTAAGTCACTTGAAATCTGAATATGTGTGTTTTAAGAAACTGGTTTTCGGATTAAATGGAAATCGCTTTGTACACTGCGCAGACAATCAATATTATATACATTTATATATTCAAATATATATACTCGATATATACACATAGAGAGACATATTTAATTTAGATTTATTTATTTATGTGCGCGTGCGCGTGTTAAAGGCTTTAGGTAATTAATTGGATGCGATCGAGCGAGCGAGCGATCGAGCGCACGCCACGCCGTGTGTTTGTGTGTTCGTTATACTTTATTATGCTTAATTGATTTTTGCAGAGCTGCTCAAGAGCGCTCCCCCCACCCGGAGGCATGCAAATAAAAATGTTGACTCTCGAAATATATATGTTGATATATGTATATATTATAGTATGTATTTAGTATGTTTAAGTGGCGTATTTAGAAGGAGGCTATAATAGAGTGCAAATGGTACAGATTGACATATTTATAAACTGAAATTTTAAGAGGAAATATAATATATAAAAATTCTTGAAATAGACAATAATTTTAGGAAATTTAGTGACTTAACAAAAATATCGAGAAATTTCGAGAAATGCCGATAATATCGAAAATATAGGTGTATATATCACCAAATATCGAGAATATTTAGATTGACATAAATATAAACATAAATTTTAGAAGGAATGATATTATATTATAATTCTTGAAATATTCGATAATTTAAAAAAATTTACTGACTAAACAAAAATATCGAAAAATTTCGAGAAATTCAAAGAATATCGAAAAATATCAAGAAATGCCAAGAATATTGAAAACATAGGTGTATATATCAACAAATCATCGAGAATATTATATAAATATTTAAACATAAATTGTAGGAGAAACAATATTACGAAAAAATCGTGAAATATTAAAGAAAATTAAAAAATTTGGAAACTTAACGAAATTATCGAAAAATACCGAGAAATGCCCATAATATCGAAAATATAGATGTATATATCACCAAATCATCGAAAATATTGTTTTTATGCATAAACAAGTGAATTTATAATTCAAAACCATCTAGAAATATCCATTATTTTTGAGAAATGTACTGACTTAACTAAAATATAGAGAATAATCGAGAAATGTCAGGAATATCGAAAATATAGATGTATATATTACCAAATCATCCAGAATATTTCGAAAATATAAGGAATATTCCATAAGTTCGCAAATAGTGCAGAAACATTATAGATCTTATATTTAATTTTAATATTCAGATTATCAAAATCTTGAAATATCTATAAATTTGGGTAAATGCAATGACTTAAGGAAAATAACGAAAAATATAAAGAAATATCGCGAATATCAAAAATATGGGTGTAATATCACTAAATCATCGAGAATATTCTCAAATTTTAAGGAATTTTGCTGAATTTCGCAAATATTGAATATAGGGAAACCGTGGGTTATCGAGGATCTCAATGAATTTATAAGAAAAAACGATACTAATCGATATAATTCATAGTTATCGAGAAATATATGGATGATTAACGCAATTTATAGCAATATATATAGAAAATTTAGTAATATTGAAAATAAATCAATATAAAAAGATATTAGGCTAGTAAAACTGTCTAAAAATAGCCTTTCAAGTCAATAAATAGCGACTAATTGAAATAAAAAACGAGTTATATCGATAAATTTCATAATTATTATTATAATTATTATAATTATCATGAAATTCAAGATTTGATTCTCCAAAATGTCGGTAAATTATACTTAAAATCATGAAATATGGAGAAATACCAATAAATATAGTTTTTTTTTTAAATATCGAGTGATATCGATAAATATAGGTATTGTCGATGAATAACGGTAAAATCGAGATTATATGGTATAATACTATATAATTGAAGAGGAGTTAGGAATATAATAAAAGTAAATATGAGGATATATTGAAAAATATTTGTAAATGTTGAGGAATACTTCATAATATTGAGAAATATTTTAAAATATCAAAAATAATTTAATATATCGAGAAATATTTTAAAATATCAAGAAATATTTCAATATATCGAGAAATATTTTAAAATATTGAGAAAAAATATTAGGACATATTTTAAATCATCGAGAAATATTTCCAAATATTGAGAATTATTTTGAAATTTCAAAAAATATTTTAAAATATCAAGAAATATTTTAAAATATCGAGAAATATTTTAAAATATCGAGAAATTTATAAAAATTTCGAGAAATATTTTAAAATATCGAGAAATATTGAAAAATATCGAGAATTATTTAAAAATATCGAGAAATATCTTAAAATATCGAGAATCATTTTAAAATACCGATAAAAATATATTAAAATATCGAGAAATGTTTTAAAATATCGAGAAATATTAAAAAAAATCGAGCAATAGCTTGATGAGGTCAGTATTGTAAATGGTTTTTTGGCCCACATCAAGCCGACATTAAAAATCAATGAGAAAATACTTTAAATTAAATTAAATTAAATCGCAATCGACGATTGCTCGAGCAGGTGCTCTTTTCTGGTGTGTCTTAATTAGGCTGCCGTTGCTTGCGCTGTTGTTCCTGCATTTCATTCGCTATATAATACTGTTTTTTATATATATTTATACATATTTAATATATTTAATTTATATATTAAAAAATACACTAATTGGAAGAAACCTACGGACGCCAAAACATCGCAAAAATCGAATCCAAAAAACAGTCGATTCAAAAAAACACAAAACAAGAAAAGGGACATAAAACTTTCTGCACCGATCGACCGACCGACCGACTAACCGACCATAAGATTAATGACTGGCGGATCTGTTTCTTCTATATTTATATTTAGAGACTCAGGTCGCAGGCCTTACCGAGCGCGCGCGCGCGCCCGTTTGCGCCTGTGAGCTACCCACACACATTTAGGAACCATTTAGCCGCACAATAATAATATAAATGATGGCAAAAAAAAACGATGGCTAGGCGAACCTTTTATAATTGGAGCACGAGGGCGCTCCTTTGAAGTGAGCGCTAAATGAGGCACTGCGATGAGCATGTGTGTGTTTCGAATTAGTCAATATTTTAAATTATAACATCTCCGGGAATCGCGTTCGGATATGTCTTACAAAACAACACACGGAGGAGCTCCATTAATAACGCGACGACGCAAGAAGCGTTTTTTTTTTCTTAATGTTATGAGACTTATCGCGTTATCACGCGAGCTGCTCCAGTACTATATTTAAATATTGAAATTATCTCGAGAACGGGCAACTCGGCAAAAACAAGCAATCACGCTCATTTAATTATTATTATTATTATATATATAAACAGAAATGCGAGCACACACACACACAAACTAAGACAGACTGCTAAGACATTCTGCCTACAGAGACAGATTAATCATGAACTAAACATAATAACAAAATTTAATATATAATATAAATATATATCTGTACAAAATAGCGCAGAATGTGCCATTGCATTATCACGGAGCACGACGAGCGCAGATTTAATGGTTTTGTAATTAATCACTGCGTAAATATCCGCATAAAATTATATATACAAATATATATACAAATATATATACGCCATATATAAAACAAATAACATAATATAAAATATAGACGCGAGTGAGCGAGAGAGTGAGCAACTGCGCTCTCGTAGAGCAGATCCAAAAGGCAAACGATAATTATTGTGAAAATATATATGAAAACGTTTTCCATGCTTATACAGGTTAAGCGCGCGCGCGCACCTCGATTAAGCGTACAAATTAACCGCATTAACGCGAGGTGCAGGCGAGCACAGGTCGCGATACGTTCGACGGTGTATCATAAAACGATGCTCCTGGCTGCTGCCTGTCTTTAAGACGAGCATATTATGTTAATAGATGCATATATCTATTTTATATATACATATATATGTATAATTATGCGTTTAGTTTGTGGCGTGCGAGCGCATGCGAATTTTCCGCGGATAGAGAGAATTAATTACGTAAAATACTATAAACGCGAGCGAGCAGCAGCTCAAGAAGGCATATATATATATATATATATATATATATACATACATATATCTCGAATACATTATTTTATGTATATACATTCGTTCGCGCAAACGATTTTGCACGACCAATTACGGCTGCTAATTAATGTTTCGCGAGATTAATTAATTCAGCGATCTTTTGCGCGCAGACGCACATGCACATATGCACGCGCATGCACATGCAATGCATGCAAGAGTATTTCGCGTGTCAGTGTGTGTGTGTGTGTGATGGCAACGTGTGTACTTAAACTCTTTGCGTGCGCGCACGTCTCGCCGGACTCGTCGGATTTGCGCAAGCGCGATGGCGGATTGGCACGTATTGCCAATGCGCAGAGATAGATGCAGCATATATACAGCCATATATACACATATATGCACATAAAATATGCCGGAATATACAGTGTTGTGTACCTGATGTACTTAACATCATTATAATACGCACACACACACTCACAGAAAGACCGCGCGTACGCACACACACACGCATGCCGAATTCGGTATGTGCTAATTGCCGGCCAGGAATGCCACGCAATATATGCACATATATACACCTATATCTCGGGCAAAAAGGCCTGTACATGCGGTTGAAAAAATAATTAAAGTGGTGCACTTGCTAAGCAACGACAACGACAACAGCAGCAACATCTAAAACACCATCAACAACAACAACAACAACAACAACAACCACCACCACCACAACGGCACCGCGCAGACGTTTTAACGAATTCCAAATTGTGTGCACTCGCATGCACTTCCGTAGATGGTCAGCGCGAGTGCATGCCCGCGGTTTTACAGCGCAGTGCAGCAGCGAGTGCGTCTAGCGCGTTTCTCTATTTATTCATTGGCCAAAGGCACACACGATTAATTGAATTTATAAATAGTTTGTATATCTTTAAAAATCATTTTGAAATATATTGTATGTCGCTTAGTTTGGAAATGGAGCAGAGAAAAAAGAAAAAAACTTTTATTTTTTTAATTGAATTTACTTTTTAAATAAAATGCTAATATTAAATTAAAGGACTTAAAGACCCTAAGAGTTTTATAAGTTCATAATAATAATTTAATAGAATAATAAAAAATATATTTTCTTTATTTTGATGGGGTGACAACAAATTAACAATTAAAAATATATATTTTTAATTAAAAATAATATATATATTTTTTAAATATATTATTTTATTAAAAAATATATTATTTCATTAAAAAATATATTTTTTTTATAAAAAATATATATTATTTTAAAAAATAATTTTTTTTCACAAAAATATAATTACATTTTAAATATGTATTTCTAATTTATATCTTTCATTTATTAGCTAGTATTAGCTATCGATCTATGAAAAAATCGTACGAAAATCTCGAATTCAAAGATAATTATATGGGTGTCGAGAGGCACAAATAAATTGATTAATCGGGCTGGCCATTTGTCCGGAAGACTACCGCTTTTTTAATGCCCGATGAATTTCAGCTTCTGCCACACGCACTGCGACCTTATTGTAACCGTATTTCACACGAATTATTTCGTTGGATTGACAAACGATCTGGCACTTGGGTTAAATTATATATTATTTAGACGAACATGCGCCATATGATTTTATGCGAAACAAAAATGTGCGATTTCGAGGTTTTTTATATAATATTTCTAAAATATATATATTTTCAGTATTCTCAAATATTTTGCGTATTCGCAAATATTTCGTGTATTTGCAAATATTATCAGTATTTACAAATATTTCGGGTATTCGCAAAAATTGTGTGTATTCGCAAATATATTCAGTATTTGCCAATATTTTTCGTATTCGCGAATATATTACAAATATTACAATTTAAATTAACACGGTAATTGAATCCAGAAAATGAAAGCAAAAACTATAATTAAATTTTTAATTTTAGTTACACTTCAATAAAACCAAATGCAAACACTCTGAGTTCGGTCAATCAAGCTACATATGGGCACTTTCGAGACTCGATATTTATTACCAACTGCAAACACTAAATAAATCTAAGACCAATATTTTTTATATTGAGCCCCGTAAAAATTAAAAAAGCTATGAGCACATTAATTTATAAAATATCAAATCAAATTCTTAAAGTTCTCACAGGATAAAAGTATATTTTGGTATTCGCAAATGTATTCGCCGATATTTGCTATATATTCTGATTAATATTCTCGATTTTTCTGATATTTTAAAATATATTATTTATTTTTCTGATATTCTCGATTTTTTTGTTAATATTCTCGATTTTTTGTTTAATATTCTCGTTTTTTCTGATATTCTCAATTATATTATTTTATTTGATATTCTCGATTTATGATATTTGCAAATGTATTTTAATAATTAATAATACATCTCAAATTTTCGGATATTATTGTTTTTTCTTAGGCTTTTGTACTAGTATTCATTAAATTCTCTGATATTTGTGATATTCTTGATATTATTCATAATAAACATTATATTTTGATATTTGCAAATAGAAACTAAAATCGTAGTATTTCTGAAAATATTTTATATTATACAAATTTCTTAAAATATTTGTGATATTTTAAATTTTGTTTCATAATATTATTCATATTTTCTATAATATTTGTGTTATTTTAAATATTGTGAATATTA
>JAAAKO020038730.1:0-12381 GCA_010015015.2 Bolitophila cinerea
CTGTATCGCCATGGAAGGAAACTATGTTGAATAATAAAAATGAATTTTGACAAAAAAATGTGTTTTTCATTGAAACGGTACGAACTTTTCAGCCGACCAGTTATCTGTTCCTCCAGCAAGTCCACGTATTGTTGACCCATTCATCTTCGCTTCTCAGCAACTCGATGTCGAAACTTTTCTGCGGTGGATTCCGACTGCTTTGGACTTGGATTCTAGCTCTGAACTTCATTTTATTTAAATGATTATTAGAGTCTATGCTATGTCCGCATCTAACACGCTTTAGCAGTGTCGTACCACTAAAAATCATGTTTAAAGACATAGCAAAATCGTCTAAGCGGCATCCATTTTCGCTTGAAGTCTCATGAAAGCTGTCTTTACCCCCTGTTGGCTTGTACATGACCTGTTTGCCAACCTTGGCATTAAAATCACCGAGACAATTTTTTATGTCTCTGGCTGGTGCCCGGTCATAAGCGTCTACCATCTTCTGGTAGATCACATCCTTTTGCTCTTCATCCTTTTCTTCCGTGGGTGCGCATGTGCATTTATAAGGGTATAATGTTGAAAAACTGAGACCTTTTTGGATTAATTCGATAACTGACACTTTGACTTTACCATAAAACCTGTGCCGAATTCTCCTTGGCCGCCAACATTTTTACCACTGTAGTATAGTACGAATAGTCTCTTTTACGGACGGAATCCTTGCCTGGTTATCTGGTCTCTTAGATAGCTGTTACTTCCAGCTTAGCCATTCCTAACGTGTCCGTTAACGCCCTAAACCCTATGGTGCATTCTGATCCTCTTGAATTATTTGTATTTGTGGAAATATTTCACGTATGTCAGCTCTAAACTCCATATTCATCTTCTTAAACTACCATAAAATGGCTGGCAATGATATGAGTAGATCTGGACCATTCATTTAACCAACAAGTGTCTTTGTAAGAGCTGGTCCATTTCGAGGTCCATGTATAAGATCCCTTCGAACGACAAGATGCCAATTGTCTAGTCGAATCTAAATTTTGGGAAGTGCCTTTGTTATTGATGAGAGCTGTACAGTGTACACCCTAAATAAAGGGCCCCCGTTTTCTGCTTGTATTTCGTTTATTGATTGAGTTGGTAATTCTAATTTAGTTACAGTCCAAAAGTTCTTTAAATAATATACTTTTTTATAAATACAGAAAAACGGGTTACTTTTGATTTATATGACTTGGTGCTTACCAGATTAAACCTGACTCACACCTGGCCCTCTTTTGAAGATATATTGCGTAGTCTGTCTAACTACCTTAATTATTATCATCCAACTCACCATCCCACGTCTATATCATATTTTATTTTGATATTAAAGTAGAGCCATTTTTTCACTATCACAAATTAAAGATTAAAACCAACCGCCTGACATTTTGAATTTGAATGCAATTCGACATCAGTTTTGCCAACTTGCCAATCATAATTTTTAAGGTGACATGAACGTTTGTAGCCTTATTCATTCTAAAGATTTTGAGCAGAAGTCTGCGCAGTCATATTGTACCTCAAATCGCCAACCAATTGTTTAGAGATAGCTGCAGAGCATACCCAAAAAGAAAACAGAAAAAAATAGGCGGACATTTCAAATATCTTCAATAACTTATCAATAAAATTAATATGGTATTTATTCGGTAGAAATAAGAGTTTTTTTATTGATGCCTAAAAAAAAGTTAAAAATTAAAAATGCGTCAAAACGCCAAGTTCAGAGATAAAATCCCATTCATCACCGGTTGTCATAAACCGGCAGGTTGCTAACTTCCCGAAATCGAAAGATGACTACTTAACAAAGTTGACTTATTCGGAAAGTTGAAAAAATATCCTTAAGTTGGAAGTCAACTTCTAGTGAAGAAAACGGCCCTAGGGTCCATAGTCTCTCAACTTGGCGTTTTCATCCTTTTTTGATTCTTCTCTCTTTGCTTTATACGTCATTCGTACATTTTTGTAGCTGATGCAATTGTACGTCAAAATCGGGTTACAGAGATTATCTTTGCCAATTATCGAAGCCAACACGGTATCCAGTCAATTCATAGAAAAACACAATTCAGAAACAAATTGAGAAAGTTGAAAACTGTCAATTTTTCTGGCAAATAACCGGGATATTTCTAAGAGCAAATTGAAAGTCATCGGTCGAATGAACACCCTAGAGGTTCTACTCAACTTTTAGTGAAGAAAATTGATTTTCCACTTGCTATTTAACGTGGCATTGTGGTCTCAAGTTGCGGTTGATGTCAATCAGCCGTTTTGCTTCAAATTGTGATAGTGAAGAAAATGTCCCTTAGTCAGATAGGATTTTATGAGCACATTTGATTTACAATAATTGGCAGCAACTATTGATGAGTCAACCATATTTAAATTATAAACAACTTCGTGATATTTTGGGTTTTATTTCTATTGATATTTCAAAAAAATCTATATGTTTAAATTGTCGGAAGTTTAGGTCAACCAATTTATCATAGTATTTATATAGACAAATAATAATTCATATTAATATTTCTTTGCTTGCAAAAAATTGTATCATCAGTATATGTTTTTAATAACGAAAATTTTGGATGTGTTCACATTGAAAATTATACAGACTAAAAAAATCTTTATAAATTATAGTTTATTGTTTAATTTAAAGCCTAAGATTTTGTTCCCACTGAAAATAAAAAAAAATATAATAAATTCTGAAAAGTATTAAGATTTTTAAATAAGCTTGTTTATATATATATAAATGCTCATAATTTAGAGTGCACCAACGGGTGCAACAGGTCGCTTGAATGCTCTCACATAATCACAATTTTCCAATTTGGCAATCGTCCAAGAGCCAAGCTTTCCGCATGAGAATATAAGTATAATAATAATGAATGGGCACCAGCAGGCTGACTATTGCTCCTCATGCGCGCATGTACTCGTAATGCGAAATAATTTCTAATTGGAGCTTAATGATGATAATTTATAAGTGGCAACACATTATTATTTAATTAGTTTCTGCTGACTCAGTATTATTTATATATATATATATATATTGTATAATTACAGGAGTGCAAAAAAACTATTACAGAGAGCGTTATTATAAAGGTGTCGTATTCTGGGTTACAAGTCCGATTTCATGGAATTGTAGTAGAGCACTCAACACGGATCAGGCATCATAAGTGGGAATGATGAGCAATCAGATTTTCAGATTGCCCCATTTTGCGGATCTGAAATCATCAGCAGAATGGGTTAATTAAATATTCATCATCGGTGTTTAATTATTCAAGAGGCTGTATCGTGTTCGATACTTTTTCTTTTCGATACTCACTCAGAAAGGATGTGAGATTGAAAATATTTTGGTTTTTATTTTTTGTTAAATATTAACTGATACATCATTTGTTAAAATAGGCGAAATAAATACTTGAAATTTATTTGATGTGGTCTATGCTTGGTTCATGACTTGGTACATTGATACATTGGGTTTAAAATAACCATCGGTATCAAAATTTGCAAAATTAAAAAACATTTAAGATTAAAGTAGAATCACTTCTGTATTAAAAATCATCCTTAAATATTATATCAAAATGAGCCCACTTGGTTGCCTACGTGCTAGACGTGTCGCTTAGAGACGGTCTTCCTTTTCATCATCATCATCGACATCATTTGGCTTGGTCCATTTGGCTTGGTCCATTTTGAGTGCTATCTAAATGTTAGTACTTTTTTAAATTTCATCCATAGAAAAGACCACATCATATCATCTGAGATGTCCTTTAATCCACTTAGATTCAATCCTAAGTCCAGTATGTGTAAAATCTTCTGCGTTGGACTTTGTTAATGGGAGTTACGTAAGGTTCTAGAGAAAAGGATCTTCCTTACTGTAGATATTGGTAGTTCTCAACTAAAGGTAAGGCGATAATCGGTTTTCCCACATTATCTTATGAGCAAATCAATAATCAAAGCTTTTAATAGAAAATTGTCTGCTGAGTTTAACCCCAATTAGGCCATTTGGCCATTTTCAAAATGATTTATTTAATTTGGATTAATTTTAGAAAAATCTTAAAAGGTTTCATGGGTTTCCGAAAATTGGAATATTTGTTTTTTTTATCATAAAAGTGAAGAATAAGATCATTCAAATAACTTTTATAAAAGAAAAACGTGTTTTAAAATGTTATAAAATGTCTAAAAAGTCAAAAACGTAAAATATTTTGATCTTGAATACGGCTGATTGATTCTTCTTCATATTTTTTTAGATAGTTGTTTTCAAAATTGATAAATAAAAAAAAAAACATATTTTCATTTTTAAATATTTTTTTCATTTGTTAAAATTAAGAATGTTTCGTAAATATTTAAGTACACGCATGTTGTAATTTAAAAAATATATATTCAGAGATTTCCTTAAAACGGAAAGTTTACAAAGGTTACCATTGTTTAATTTTTCTTTTGCAAATATCTCCTTAAGTAGGGTGAGGTTAAAATGTATAGATTAGATTAGATTGATAATTATTGTCTATTGTCTATAATGTTCCAATAAAATTACAATGTTTGTAAAGAAGGGCCTACCTAAACCATTGGCGTTTGTGCTTCCCTCTAGTGTGTGGTATGCGTTGGCAACCATGCTTACAAAATATGGTTGGAAGTTGGGAATGATTAGTGATCTTTAGATCGTTAGACGAAAAATATGACGAAAGTTTGATTCCAAATAATTTTTTAATGATTGACCATGATTACCATGATTTAGACTTGAAGAATCACTAAACAATCGGACAACGTCTTGCTGATCTCTACTGGAAACGCTGTCTTCGTGATTACTTATCAAAATTGACTCATTAAGTCATTGTTGTCGATGATGCAGCCTCAAGAAATACATGGCCTAAGTTTATGATAGAAACTGTGTATCCAGGAAAAACATGTTCAAACAATAATGGTAGATGTCAGAACCTCAACTGGGCTATTTAGAAGACCAACGACTAAAATTTGTCTATTGGACAATGCCAAATGGCTAAATGACCTTTTTTATGTAAAAGAAATTGACATAATGCCCATGGGCAGTAGGTCCAAATGGCCATTTTTTTTTGTAAATACAGTTAATGAAATTGACATAAGGCCCATGGACAATATGTATTTTTTTCCACCAATGGTCAAATGGACTTTTTCTGTAAATACAGGAAAAAAAATTGACATAAAGCCCATGTATTTTTTTTAAACGGACATAAAACTCATGGCCAAATGGCCATTTATAATTTTAATACAGAAAAAATGAATTGACATAAGGTTCATGGATATATGTCTTTTTCAAACGGACATTAAACCCATAGTCAAATAGACCTTTTTTGTAAATAAAGAAAAAGAAATTAAAATAAGGCAAATGGACAGTATGTCTTTTTTAAACGGACATAAAACTCATGGCCAAATGGCCATTTTTACTGTAAATACAGATGAAGATATTGACATAAAGGTTTTTTTCAAACGAACATAAAACCCATGGTCAAATAGACTTTTTTGTAAATAAAGAAAAAGAAATCGATATAAGGACATAAAACTCATGGTCAAATGGCCATTTTTACTGTTAATACAAAAATAAGAAGTTGACATAATTCGCATGAAAAGTAGGTATTTTTTTAATGGACATAAAACCTATGGCCAAATGGCCATTTTTGTGTAAATACAGATAATGAAATTAATATAAGGCCTCAGGACGCAATATTTCTTTCCCGTGGTCAAATGGACGTTTTTTTTCTGTAAATACAGGAGAAGTAATTGACATAAGGCCCATGGACAGTATGTATTTTTCTAACGGACATAAAAACCATGGCCTAGAGGCCATTTTTTCTTTAAATACCGAAAAAAAAATGGACGGCCTTATTTTCATGGAAAGTAGGTCTTTTTTAAACAAACATAAAAATCATGGCCAAATGGCTATTTTTACTGTAAATACAGATAAAGAAATTGACATAAATCCCATGGACGAACAAACAGACCCACAGACAGAAAGCCAAACATATTTCTTCCTTTATACATAAATATACATATAAATCCAAGCACAGCATTTCAACATAACGCAGCCAGAGACAAATTCCTGCGGTTAGTTTGGACATCATCATGCAAAATTCGTCAATTATGCCAAATCCACGTAGTCATCGCCCTAGTTCCAGATAATTTCGTCACAGTACACCCAAGAATGTGTCTGTCTCTGTATGTCGTTGCTTTGTGTATGCAAAGTATATGTATACAGAAACACGTATAATAGCACATTATATATAGATATATATATAATGTAATCGGTGTTCTCGTATATCTCGGCTCAAAGCCATTTCTCTTTTTAGCCTAAGTACATGCGTATTACTTATATACTCTAGACTCGAGAGAGACTAACGTACGAGTATAGTGTACCTGACACTTGATATGTGAGGGCGGATGAGTAATTGTTTGCTTTGCGTCATATTGTACAGATTATGTTAGCATACATAAATGTTGTTTATATATTAATATAAAGTGCAGCCTAAATATGCATATTAAATGTTTTTTTTCAAATTGTGCAATTTAACAAAACATTTTTTTTCGTAGTGTACATTCTTTAATATACTTTTTTTCTGAAAACCATGTATGGACAATTTGTATAAAACAAATTTTCCTATAATCCCTTCAAACATATTTTTTAGGTGTAACCATCAGGTGACAGGTTATCTTAGTTTAAGTGACAATTTAAAAAAATAGGAAATTGTCAAACTTTTAAGCTCAATTCTCAAAAGTGAGAAATTTTCAACAAGAAAAAAATTATGCCAATATTTTTTATTTATTTTTTCCCATCTTTTGCATACCCAGGCCTATTTTATTTTTGAATTTTTAAAAATCAATCCACCCTAATAAACAAAGTTATTGTTTTGAAGTCACTGCACTCTATATAGGCGTTTTGCTCAAATGTTTTTTAATACTATTTTTGCCCACAATTTTTAGAATCATAAAATATAAAATTCACCTTACTAAAATTGCATTGCACTGGCTGTTTGTAACTATTAAAACTCGCAACTCGTAAAAATCACATGAATAATCAATCCAATATTCAATATGAATGTGGCTCTGAAAAATTACAATTCGTGTAATTAATGTTAACCAAACTAAAAATCTTATGACACTAAAAAATCATACTACTAAAATCATTATAATATAAAAACAAACATATCAGAATCATAAACCCACAGTTCCAAGGACTCATAACTATGAATAATCGTAACTAAGAAAAGTATTTATTTAATACTGAAATTATGAATTTTAGTGTTGTGCATGATTCTTTTTGGTTTTGGGATTTTTAAGAGTTATGCAAATTCAGAGTTTTAAGTTTTAGGAATAATGGTTTTCCAGGGTAACTGATCAACTTGTAATTATTTGAGAATAATAATTTTTAATTAAATTAATTATATATTTTTATTTTTATTTTTTTTTATTTATGGTTTTTTTAAAAAAGACATAAGGAATGAAGATACCAAATCAGTACTTTTTTAATGATTTTGCCTAAGTAGATATTTTTTTTAAAAAATGTAATACTTCTTTATATAAGTTTAATATAATGGTAAAATTAATTTGATTCTACACAATCTTGTATTTATATTGAGATATATATATGTTGGCCCGGAATACAAATCTACTTCGTTTAAGCTACATCTATAAATTTTTGTATATATTTTTTTATTATTTTCGAAACTCTTGCTATTATTAAATAAATATTAATCGAAATCCAAAAAAACTACCAGTCTCCCGGTTTTTTCGAAAAAATAACAGGATAATAGTATTTATTTAATGATAATTACATATTAAAATTATTAATGTATTTCATCCTAAAATGTGTGGGTTATTACACACTTAAAAAATCAATCTATTGCAATTTATATAATAATATTCGACGAGTAAGTGTTTACTATTCATTATTTCCGGTAAATCTAAAATCAAGACAGTAAAAACGTCTTAAATCTAATATTTGTCCAATTTATCGTAAGCTTTATTTCATGTCCTCCCATTAATTCTCGGGTATGCTTGAGTGGGACGTGCGGTGGGGTGCGGTGCGGTGCGGTAGGGAAAAGGGGTGGTCTTGTTCGCACAGTGGCGTCTGTAGTGCTTTATTCGATTTATATAGAACATATATAGGTAGTGTATAGTATATATATATATATATATATATATTATATATAAATACATATTATGCTTAAATCATCCACCTGACGCGTACTTATATCGAGCCAATGTGTGTATTCTATAAAACACGTATAAAAATACACTTTCTGCGCTGTAGTATGGGTGCGTACACACACACACACACACACACACACACAAAAATCATCGAAACCAATGAATCAGATTTAAATTTCGAATTTGCATGAATGATAAATTGTGTCTCTCTTTTTTATATTGATTCTGTATAAATAATTTAACAACCGCATCAGCTATACAAAAATGAAACACACATCAAAAAAACCGTAGCTTTTAATCCCTCCAAGCTCAAATGTAAATTTTACGCGGTATTATTATTATTATTATATATAAAATGTTATTTTGGCAATTTTAAAGCGGTATTTTAAATTTAAATAATTGTGGTATTTCTAAATATTACAAAATAATAATAAAGCTGATTTTTATTTTGTTAACTTTGAATTATTTTGACAAATGTCGCCCTCTCTATATTATTCTTATATTTATTCTTAGAATATACTAAATCTCACTGAAATTATAAAAATAAGTTAATAGAAAAAAAAACAATTATTTTCTGAAATATATTTTTATCAAATGAAATAAAACAAACGAAAGAAATCGAAATAAATAAATTCAAATCGAATAAGATCTACAGAAAGCAAATTAAATTCGAATTAAATTTATATAAATAGAATTCACACATTTTCATTCTGGCTAACCCTTGAGATGCTTTAAAATACCCATTCACAAGACATTTTAAACTAGATAAAAGTTTTTGATAGCTGAAATTAGCCAAATAGTTCAAAGTACGGAATAGACTGCAGCTAAGACGCCTATGCAAAAATCTATCTCTAAAATTTAATAATAATAATTACTATTATTTATTATTAGTAATATTTTCATAGAAATATATTGAGTACAATTGAATATTTAACAATAGTGCTAAAAACATAGTTATTTATTTTTTTAAATAATCAAATAATCATGTTTTTTATAAATAATGAATGAGGGAAACTTCACTTGGATTAATCATGTACACTGTATTAAATGTGATTAATAATATTTAGATATTTTATGTATTTCGTAATATAAAATGTATTTCTAAGATAAGCGAATAGAATTTCAAAATATTTATTATTCTCAAATATATAAATAGTATTTTTGATATCTGATAATAATATTAAATATTATTAAATTTATTGTATTTTTCATATTTATGAATAATATTTCCTATTTTTGGTAATTTCAAGTAATAATATTGTGTTTCCTTTTATGTTGCTTAATATTCTATTGTATTATTATTTATATTCCTAAATATTTTGAGTATTCGCAAATATTTGCAGTATTCGCAAATATTGTGTGTATTTACAAATATTTTACGAAAATTCAAATTGAAATTATTGCGCTCTTTATTTGAATCCGGAAAATGCGAAGAAAAACTGTAATAAAAATCTAAAAATATAATGTAAAATATTTTTCTTGATTGACAGAAGTCGATATTTCTGTTAATCAAAAAAAAATATGCATATTCGAGAATAGATATTTATTACCAATCTCAAACAATGAACAATGAATAAATCTAAAACCAATGTTAAATATTTTCGTTAATATTATGATCAGTAAAAAAAAAAACTATAAGTATGTACACTATTTTAGAAAATATCAAAAAATATTCTAAAAGTTATTACATGAAATATTTATATTTTGATATTCGCTTCAGTATTTTTCAGTTTCGCATATTTTTTTTAATATTCTCTTTTTTTTTCTCTTTTTATTCGCAATTTATTTTTAATATAAGTCATTTTTATCATATTCGCAAATATCAATAATACTTTAAGGTTTTTTTTAAGTTTTTGTATATAAGTATTCTCAGATATTTGTGATGTTTGTGATAATTTTCAAAAAAAATACTTATAATTTAATATTAAATCATAGTACTGTGAAAATATTTTCTGTATTAATTATATTTCCTATAATATTTGTGGTATTTTAAATTATTATTATAATATAATAAATTTTCGCGAAGACTATTTATAGACTTTAAATTACAGTATTCGTAAAAATATTTTAGATATTAGCAATATTACTAATAATATTTGCGATTATCCGGTATTATTCAATACACCATATTACGAAAGTGAATATGCCTTGGTAATGAAGACGGAACAGGTATATTTTCATTTTGTGTCCACAGGATGCCGTTTGATTAGAGCTGTGACTAGTTTTCAAAATATTACATTATCTAAAGGAGTGAACAGAGAAAAAAGCAAATATGTTTTCACATGTGCGACTCTAATATTAAATTTTAAGTCTAAGCCAAATATTAAGTCTCCATTAGTTAAATGTGAAATAACCACAGATTTTACTAATTAGAGACAATTAAATATAGATGTGTTTCTAGTAGTGCTGTCAATACCCGACTTTTTTATTACCCGGGTACCCAGGTCCCGGTAGACCCGTGTACCTGGGTACCCGGTTCTTTATCATTTTTCTTACTTGGACCCGAAAAACGGGTCTGGACCCGAAAAATATGTTTGGACCCGCAAAACGGGTTTGGACCCAAAAAACTAGTTTGGCCCCAAAAAATTGATCTGGACCCGAATAATGGGTCTGTTCTGTATACTGTACATGTAAAACTGGTCTAAACTTGAAAAAATTGTCAGGACCCGAAAGACGGCTCCAGACCCGAAATTTAACTGAGACCCGTTTCACGATATTTTATATGAGCATTAAATATGAATATTGATTATAGATTACAATTTATATTGCACTGAGAAACGGGTCTCACTTGCATTTACTTTCATGACACGAATTTCAAGTGTCACTACACTTCGGGTCCGGACCCGAAAAACGATTTTCGGGTCTCTCCTCATTTCTGATCCGTGCCCGTAAAACAGATATAGATCCGAAATTCAATTGAGAAACGTTTCAAAATATTTTATAAGATTATTATTATTATTTATTTTTTTATGAATTTCAATAATATTAAGTTTCCTGTTAAAATTGATTTAAAAAAATAATTATTAATTTAAAATTTTACAAACAAAAAATAGGATTCCTATAATTTTTTTTGTTTCGTCTCACATGCATTTTGGTGCTGGACACTATTTACTGCTCTCACTACATTTCGGGTCCGGACCCGAAAAACGATTTTCGGGTCTCACCTAAATTTTCCCTTCTGCATTTCTAGTCCGGACTCAAACTCTCTACGATATTCGGGTCTGGAATTGAAAAAAATGTTTTGGTCCAGACCCGACTTTATTTTATTCAGACCCGTTTTTCGGGTCCAGATCCGTAAATCGAGTTCTGACCCATAATCGGTTGCAGACCCGTTTTTTTTTTAATACAGAATCCGGGTACCCAAAAATTTCGGAACCGCGTATACGGGATAGCTGTGGAGCATTTACAGACAACATGTTTTTGCAACCTTGTATATTTTTATTTTCATCCTTTCTTCTCAATCTCTCTCATCATTTTCCATCATCATGCAAGGGATAGTTTTTAGCGTCCTTACCTCCAGGTGACTGAATTTGAATATTGGTACAGTCGATAGCACCAATCGTTCGAGGAAATTTGGAAATTCCGTAAAATTGTTGTGAAACTCTGGGCAATTCGTCCGGCGTGTCGTTTGTTTGCATTTTAATGAATTGACCTGCCAAGTTGGATATCGCTGCACCCACTTGTTTTAATACGTGATGCGTGGTCCAACCAAACGCTGAGTACATCAAAAAATCAGCAATTTTGTAATTGACCGCAATTCATAAGAACCGATCAATCCGAATCAATTAATACCATTACTGTTGTGCGATTATCCAACCGGAAGCGACTTACAAAATCAATGTCGTCCCACCTCTTCAAATCGATGCTAGGCGACATTTTGTATTCTCGGCGGCCCACAGATTCCACACAATTTTCTTCATCACTTGAATTATCGTTTATTCTAGATGCCTAACGCTCCCAATTATGATGGGCACATTCATCAACGCTGCCAATTTTGAGAAAGAAGATGCGGACCAAACATATATAATATTATTTTTTTCTATCGACTTTATCCACAAAGCCAAAGTGAATAGTTACATTTAGATATGCCAAGTTATGGCGTATAACTGGTGCAAAAAGCTCCTGCTTTTAATCAATAATTATCAATATGATGATGATGATTGGAGGGGGGAACCATCTCAAAGAGACAGGTCCAGCACGTAGGCCACTGAGTGGGCCCATTGT
>JAAAKO020038741.1:0-27955 GCA_010015015.2 Bolitophila cinerea
AAATATTATATATTATTGATATTTATGTCATGTATATTCTTATAAATACAAATTTAATATCTTTCCAATATGCATCAGTGAAAAACATATCTTTGGATTTTATTATAAATAGGTTTTTATTTAGATTCCTGAAAATGTCCAAAAAAATACAGCACAAGAAAATCCTAATATAAATATATAATAATCTATATATATATAAAAAAAAGTTGTTAAAATTTTGTTTGTTAAAAAAAAAGGCAGCTTACACATTCGTTCATTTTGCAAAAAGAAAATATGTATTTTCGTTTCTAATCAGAGATTTAAATCTTGTTATAATTGAGAGTGCATGTTTTAGCAGGTTTTAAATATTAATAAATGATAAATGATTTTATCCTCTGATGGAATTACTAACGAAAAAGCAAATTTCAAATTTGATCTTAGTTCAGAATCGCTAAAACGTTTGCAATTTGTTGTAGCAAAATTTCTCAGGATCAACTAAAAAAAAGTTTAAGGCATATGTGTCCTCTAGTTGGACGAGGGTTCAAAAGTGCTCAATGTGTTGATATAGTTACCTATGTGCTTGAGAAGATAAATAACATAAATGTACCTAAAATGGAATATACTTCAACATGCTATTTCGTATGCACGATGACAATTGTTACACAAATATAATTAATTATGTAAAAATATTATATAATTGTATATAAAAACATACAAACATTATTTTATCTCAATCAGTTGCGTGATGTTGCGGAAAAAAAGAAAATATATAAATAACTTGCTACTTCGTACATTTAATTAATTAAACAAGTGGAATAGTTAATATCTCAACTATTGCATACAGTGTGTATTCATAATGTTAGTCAATGCATTTCTATTTGTGTTATTATTTTGGACAAAGGGTTCTTTTGGAGCGGTAAGCATTTATTTAGTATATTTTTAAGAAAATTAAGTGTTTATTTATATTTTCTATATACTGGCCTATGGAAAAGTCGACTATGACATCGAGCGCATGTTCCAGACCAACAAGACCAATTTCATAGACTGCCAAGTCAAAGTAAAGCGCCTGAATCGCTCGACTTATGCCATCGGTGGAACGGTGGATATCGATGCAAACTTTCGGGATGTTGAGGTATATTTATAAAAAATATATTTATTTACCTTGATGGTAATAAGAAATTACAATTATGTGTATTAGATTGAGGGACAGGTATGGTACAGTGCAATGGGAAATAATCAGTACACCAAGAGTCCCATAAAAGTACAGCGCCAAAAAGGCTGTGACGCTCTCAACACCGAATCGTACCGAAAACGTGGCATGCAATATCTCAAGCCACCGCAGAGTGATTTCCCATATTCTGACGATCCAAATGTGAATTTATGTGATCTTATGAAAGCGGTAATACAAAAATAATACAAAATTTATAATTAATCATCATTATTAATTCCTCTACAGGGAAGATATACCTTACAAGATTCGACATTAGATAAGGACCTTATTCCAACCTCAACGCCGCGCGGAACTTACAAATTTGAGGGACATATCTACAATGGCCAGAAACTTGAAACCAGCATTATTTTTATTGTTCGTCTTTACTAGCCTTGAATTCAATAAATATTATCAAAATTCTAATATGCTTGTGTGCTCGTATATATTATATTAATATCATCACCATTCTAACACGTCTGTGAAATTATCCAAAAAGGTATATATGCATCATTTTTTAGCTAATAGACACCTAAATTATCCAAATTTGCCATTAGTTTTAATTAGATATAATTAGCTATAAAATTATACAAAATTAATGAAAATTGAGTGGAAAATCAAGGTCGATACATTTTTAATAACTCTTTATGAAAGGTCCACAGCATATTTACAAACAATGTCTTGTTGAGTTGCTTTACAACATTTGCTAAACGACGCCATTTTCTGGTGACTTCGTCACTGAGCTTTAGTTTTGTGGAAAAAGGGTCTAAACTTTGACAAACATAAATAAGCACGCTCTTTTTGGAGCTTTGGATGACCCATACAGACGATCGTTTTGTTTATTGAACGAATAATCTATCATTGAAAGACTTTTAAGTAAGAATTTCTACCAGGGAGGAATGGAGCACTTGTGGACTCCCCCCAATATATAGGAGGGTGTTTTATACCGACGGCTCTCCAAAATTGTAAGTCTGGGACTGGTATAAACTATGCCAAATCGGAGTGTTAAGTGCATTTAGTCCATTTGTACTTGACTGCTGAAAAAAGATTCAAGAGCTAACACGCCAGTTTTCTGTAAGCTTGATCTGGGTCCCTGGTCATTCCTTGAAATAAGCAAACAGATGTCCTGGCTAAGACCATTATGTAATTATTTTCACATGACTGGAATCCGCCCGCCGTCGGAATCTATGAAAAACGGGCAACTCTCATACTAGATCTTCAGGACTGGCTTCGATATATATCGAAGCTATTCTTAAAGAGGTCAAGTGAGACCATTAACTAAATAAGCATCTTCATAGGTTGGAATTTCCCGAAAGTCCGACTGGTAGCAAGTTCGATGAAATCGAATTTTCGGCTCATTTTCTCAAATAATACAAAATTTTAAATTAATCATTATTAATTCCTCTACAGGGAAGATACAGCTTACAATATGACATTAGATAAGGACCTTATTCCAACCTCAACGCCGCGCGGAACCTACAAATTTGAGAGACATGTCTACAATGGCCAGAAACTTGAAACCAGCATTATTTTCATTGCTCGTCGATATTGAATAAATATTATCACCACAATTTTAACGCTAGTGTGCAATTTTTTTAACCCATATTAGTGATCGAGATTTTTTAAAAGCATATATGAGTGTCATACAATATCTTTAAATAGTAGACACCCAAATTATTCAAATTTGCCTTTAGCTTTTTTATATACATATATACATATTATATTAAAATAAACAAATGGCCAATATAACAAACTTCTTCAAAAAAATGTATACAATACTAGTGAAAATTAAATATGAAAGAATGATAAAATAAACTAGGGGAAAAAGAAACAAGCAGAAATAATCGTAAATCTTGCGAGAGGAGGCAAGAAGTCTGTATAAAGTCAGGTAGTTTTTCACCTGATTTTTTACAGACAGGTAAACATTACCTTAATTATATTTGTATTATTTTTGACAGCACACGCAATAATAATAATTTATTTGTTTATTTAAAGAAAGCTTTTATATATATTCTTTATGTTCGGCTAAAGTTAGTTAATTTTACTCTTTCCTTAGCCTTGGGTTCAATTGCAAGGAGTTAACTCCTTACAAGTATGCGAGCCATTCATTTTATTTTTATTTTATAAATATTGTATAATTTAAAAGCATATGTCTGAATCTGTGTTTTTTATGTTTTGAAACAAAATTGTAAATCCGTCGTGAATGAGAAATATGATTACAAAAGTGTCGAATCAATATAATTTAATATTAGTCATATATATCCAACAAATATCGTATGAAACAAATTAATATATATGAATAGAATATTATTTATTACTTTATTATATTACGAATGCACAATAATTGATTTGTAATGCACACTTGCAATATAATATATGTTTATGATAGCTCTCTGGCTATATTTAGTTAAACTATATTGATTTTATTATTGTTATGTAAAGTGTAAAAAATGAAAACCTGCAAATCCTGATACCGCACTAGGCGATATTAGATAACGCGCGAGCGCGGTCGCTGTGCAAGCTGCAACTAGAGAACACACTCAAAAACAATTTATACATAAGTTATATATTTATTTATACAGTATAAAAGGTGCGTGTATATAAAACATATCTCTACATTAGGGTGCAGCGTTCATGTGTAAATAATTTCAAAACACATAAATTGCAAATCGGCGGGATCAGAAAAGTTTCAAAATATATTTCCTTTCCTTATGTGTTTTATTATTTATTTTTTTAAATCGCTCCTAGAGATTCAATGCTAAATTTAATTTATTTTTTTGCAAAATTTAAAAAAATATCTTAACTCGATTCACTTGGATTTATATTAAATATTACTTCATCGTTCTTTTTGACAATATTTTATAGTACAAAATTCCTTTCGTTGAAATCATAAAGAAAATTAAATTGTGTGCAAAAAAATACTTTGATAAGATGTTCAGTCTTTTTTTTGCACGCAATTTTTTTTAAGACTTCGAATCTAAACCTTTAAAATAAAAAAACATTAAAATTTAGTATTTTTATGCTGCAACTGACACCGCAGATTTGAAATTTTTCAAAAATGTTGCTGCACACTATTTTACATAAATGAAATACGATACAGTAAACAGTAAAGTAATTGCATTTGTATAATTTATATAATATAGTAATATAGTATATAATTGTATATGCAGTATGGGGCGTTTGGTATATGTACACACTTTAGACACACGGATTAAATTTATTATAGGCGCGTGTGTGCGGTTTTTGTGAGCTCTAGAGTACAGCCGGAAGTGTCTCACGCAAGACGCCACATATAACACAACATCGCTTGTTCATATATAAATACATCATATATATATGTTCTACAATTAATGCGTATGTACAGGTTTAGTTGGTTATATACAAAAAACAAACAAAACGCGGTAACATTTTTAAATCGCAGACCATTGTTTTTCTCGCGAACGCATCGATGCGCACAGCAAAATAATAATTTCAATGAATTGTGCGTGTGAATGTGTGCTGCTATACCGCCAGGCGATTGAAATTGGCGTCATTCTTACTTATTGACCTAGAGATGAAGGAATATTGTACTTGCTGACTTATTACGTTTGTGCGTAGCATAAGGTCACTTGGCCGCAATTATCTAATTATTATATGAAAATTGTATATTGTTGTTGTTTTGAAGATGCCGGCATATTATAAACAATTTAACAATTCGATCGTGATGATGATTTGCTTAAGATAACCTTGATAAATATATTGATAGATTTGGAGCTAGTGCACGCAATGCCAAATACATTTTGTACAATGTGTGTTTTTATGAAATCTAAATTTAAATAATAATAATCATTATCATTACATTTACATCAAGCGATTATATAAAATTATTTACGCTAGAAAATACATGTAAAAGTGATGACCCGCTGGCCAAATTGAACTAATATTGTGGTTTAATTAAAATTATACCACATGTATTTATTTAATTAGCAGTTTATATTTTTTTATGAAAATTGTTTGAGTTATATTTAAACATGTTTTACGTTGACGACTTTTAATTTCAACTGCTTGTTTTTTAAATATTTGAATTTTAAAACAATGTATTACAGTAGCGATGTAAATAAAAAACAAGCTTATTATGTTATTTTATTACTGTAAATATTTCTAAACGAAGTGTTTCTGAAAAAACAAGATTGCAAATACAAATGATGCAGGTACTTCGTGGTTTTAGAAGGTCTGCATCAAACAACATTCACCAAACTTGGAAT
The DNA here is from genome assembly GCA_010015015.2 of Bolitophila cinerea. Classification (NCBI taxonomy): domain Eukaryota; kingdom Metazoa; phylum Arthropoda; class Insecta; order Diptera; family Mycetophilidae; genus Bolitophila; species Bolitophila cinerea. The sequence goes on from JAAAKO020038741.1 coordinate 5,431, forward strand.
TACGGGTATGATCAAAATTGTTCTCAGCAGTTTAACAATTGTGCATTCAAACACATAAAATATCGCATTACATAATTAATTACAATAAATAATGTTGATGGATTCGTGATGATACGTCAAAGTGTGTGCGCCCGATTAATGGACACAATTTTGAATATTTACACGACTATATGTCTAAGTATAAAAAGATCGATGACCTTCATGGGAGCAGAAATGTAGGATGTATAAAAATACTGGTATTACATTGCAGGCCAGAGATCAAGATGCGTGGACCTTAATATAACTTTAGTTACTTATATTTAGAAAGGACGATCTCGAAATATTAAAAAATGTATATGATTTTTTGTTTATAGTAACTGAGGTTTTGCACTATAATCTCAAATGCCTAATGAGCTTGATGTACATAAAATATATAATAATTTATATAATAATATATAAACTATTTATGCAAAAAAATAAGAAAGTGATAAACCCACAAATATTAGCTGCAATATACAATTAAATACAGTTGCATTTCAGAGAGGGTCTATCTGCCACGACGAGATTAAATTTATAGATGCTTTGTGCAAACCAGATTACATGAGCTGCGTGCTGTGTCGACTCCTTTCACCTTTCTCGTAAGAGTATTAAATTGTGCTGCATCACAAACATATTAAGAGTCTTCATCTAGTTGCCGGCCAACTTGCAAAATCTTATTATAGTTATGGACTAGGTACATTAATTTCTATTGCTTAAATTCAACATATATTATATATACGATACCGTATATGTATTTTAAATTAAAGCCCCACCGTGCAAATATAAAAATCAAATACATAAAAAAACGATTAGACGAATAGCACATTATCTACACTCCACACTAATGCACAAAAAGAAATAGATTTTTTTTACTAATGTTTTTTGTGCATCACAAATTTGCTTGACCCTCTTCACCTGAAAATTTCTCCGCACTCACGTTTTTTGGTTGTTGTTGTTTTAGAACACATTTCTCATTTATTGTGAATCAAAAATGGTTGAACTTATCATCTGTGTATCGTACATATTATCCTTTTCTAGTTAAACTTTGATGAACAATCGTTTTCGTATATATGGATCGTATTGTTGCATATTGGAATCGATTCGGCACACGACAATCTATTTGATGGCGTTTACAACGATCTCGGCTACTTCGACGGCAATGATAGCCTCTGCACGCTCCGTTTCGTCCTTAGCGGCGGACAAACGAGTCTGGGCGGCCTGCAGTGTCTCCTGGGCGGCACGAGCGTCCAGATCTTCGATGGCGTGAGCCTCCTCGGCCAACACCTGCACGGTAGAGTCAACGTTAACGGTGACAGTACCGCTGGAAACAAAAATCTGCTTGGTTGAACCGTCTGTCTCGTAAACGGTCACGACACCTGGCTTGAGTACGGCTAAAAAATAAATAGTTTCGGTTTGTTAGTATCGCAATAACATTATTTCATATAATAACACTTACCCAGAGTAGGGACATGAGCGGCAAGAATACCGAAATCTCCGCTGAACGAGGGCACATCGATCTGACGCACCTCGGCCGAATCGTAGAATGTCTTGTTAGCTCCAGCGAAAGTGAGCTTCATTGCCTCGTCGGCAAAGTTGCGGGACTGCAACATGCGCACTCCACGGCTGGCCAGCATAGCTGTTTTCCTGAACATGGACATTTTGACGGGCTGCCGAAAGAGACAAAAAATTATGTAACCATAGTTTTAGGTTAAGTAAGTAGTATTTGAGCAATAATACAACAAATTTTGGAGAACATCACACATAGAATAATGCTTCTGCATTTGTCCACTTGCTTTATAGGTATTTTAATGGAAACACACGAAAAATATGAAAATTAACTTACATAGTTTTTTTTGTTGCGAGACGAAAAATAGAACGGCCAATGTTGTAAAATGTGGCGCTGTTGATCAACCATAAAATGTCATGTCAAAATGGGTGGTTGACGTTTGTGTGGTTTCGAATTATCCTCACAGATAGTAGTCTGGGCGGTTGAGAGGTTGTCTATAATTAATCGTATTGTTTTACTCCGTGTATTTTTTAGACTTTGTTCGTTTTTAAAAATTTAAGAAATTAGTCATATTATTATTTTTATTATAGAAGACATAATAATTTAACCAAGGAATTAAATTATTATGTATGTTAAGCTTTTTAATTTAACGCTATCAAAAGCATCTATAGTTTATGAATAAACAAAGCTTTTTTTTAAATAATATATATTATATACAATTTATAAAAACATCCTAACCAAAACAAAAAATCTAACCAAAATACTAAAAAATCACTCATCGATCGATCATGTTATTACTTCCGACCGCAATTATGGTAAACTAGATGTCAGTGTAAGCGTAATGAAGACAACTCATAGTGCAGTGTGATCTACAAATATGTATCTATCTAACAAATTCAATTTACAGAACTTTATAAAAAGGATTAGTTATCGATTAGGTAAATACTCAAAGTTTAGTAACATACAAATTCAAAAACGCCTTTTCCTAGATATCTCTACTGAGCATCATATTTAAAAGCGTCTCTCACAAACCGTTCACTTGCCATAAAATATCTTTCCGTCAAAACTGTAAATGTACCTGAGATCGCGCGCATGCACACACGGCAAACTTCACACGAGCTGCCCACAGTGTACATTTCCGTTTCGTTTTGACTGCACTAAAAGTGATTAGTGGATAAGCGGGAACGACCTAATTTAAAGAAGAAAAACAAAACTACGCTGGTATAAGATGAACTTCGTGATTCCCAAGGACCTGAATAATGATATTCTGTACTGCCAGAAATCTTTACGTCACTACATCAAAATGCACCAGGTTAGTTAATAAATTTTAGAAAGATTGATCCACGAAATACGCATTTACATATTGGGTATTCCTTTGACTTATTCCATACTCTCGTTTTCAATAATTTATCATGATATTGCTTTCAAAGCATCAGCGAGTTACGCGAGAAATTCTCTGCTCCCAAGGGCACACAATTTTCTATATTACGTGCGCTGATGTTCTAATATTAGAGAAGACATTTTGACATCAACCGTTTGTTATGATTATGAAACTTAAATAAATGTTTTTTCTTCTCCGAATTCAGATACTGGCGACCAGCTTGAATGTGTGCACAAAGGTAAGCAAAAAGCTCTTCACGCACATAACATATTGATTTTTTGGTCTTATTTTCTAGGGCGAAGCTCTCTATCGAGCTGTCATTTATTCGTCGGTATTTTATAGTAAAATAATTTTAACATTTTTGTTGTTGTTTGAATTCACAGAAGGAAAAACTTTGTATAGCCGAGATTGAAGCTGAGATCGTAGACATTGGAAAAGATCAAAATCAAATTCTTCAATTGTTACGCCTAGCTCTCGAGAACTACTTCATTCGTCTGGAACGTGCAAATGTGCATATTGATCGACGCAAAACAAACAAGATTGTCGCGGACACACTTCAGAATAATTTTCAACTAAGCTATGACATGTGCAAGCCCATCGTGGTCAAACAGCGTCTTAACGAACGCGAACTTCTCGAAAAGTACGTGTTCAGTCGTAAAGAGTATCCGAGGCCACGAAAACATGATGTAAAAGTATTGAAAACAGAATCACGGTACAAGGTAATTAAATCGAAACCCGAGAGTCTTGAAGTTTCCGTTTCTCCACAAGACATTTCACTGATGAGTATGCCTGTACATCAGCAACAGCATTCTCTACTGAAACAGCAAGTGTCTTTGTTAAAGCCAAAGGCAGAACGACCATCTGTTATGGCAGTGGTTAAACAGGATTCACCATCCATTGTGGAACAACTTAAAAATGATAAAAAAGAAGCGGCAGCCGAAGAGGTACTGCCTGCAGTTTCTCGATTACCAACAACAACGCAGGCAATGAGCAATAGTAGAATGAATCTGTTGCAAGCTCTGAATAAGGCTAAGAATGAGAAACTTAATGCCAACATCACGCCACCACCAGCACCACAGATTCCAACTTTAACAAAGCCTGCTCCGGCTACGAATACTATAACTATTGCATCTGTTAAAGGAAAACCGTATAAAATAAAGGTTACAAAGGTCACAAAAGTACCGTCACCAAAGATTTCACCGGAAAGGCGTTCAATATCTCCGCCATCTTCGATCAGCTCCAATTCCTGTGACAACGACCTCAGACTTTCGACGGAGAGTACAAGTACCGAAGCTGTAGAAATTACTCAAGAAGCCTTCCTACGAACGTTTTTCCTGTGCACACATGCCACCAAAAAGGTAATGATGCTCAGGCGATCGGAGCGTAAACGTCGTTGTGTCAAGAACAACAAAAAGGGTGACTATCACTATGGAGCTTTGGATTTGTTCGAGGTAAGTCTATTGTAAATTGTGGTAAAAGGAAATTATTATATAATGTCTGTGCATATATGTTTAGAAACAACGTCCTATAGCATCTAACAAAAGATCATTGATGTCACCGCCGTCTACGCGTTCGAAAAAACGCAAGGCTGTTCCAGAGACAGTTGCTGTCGCCACAAAAACAAAGCGCAAGTCAACTGCATCGACTGAGTCACCTGAACACGACGAGTACCAGATTTGTCTTGTTTGTTTCATAAGCAACGGTTAGGACACTAATTTTATTCTAAATTAAAATTAATACATAACCAAATATTTTTGTTGTGCTTTTCTGATGATAACTGCAGATGGAGAATCGACCATCGAATGTCAATCATGCAACGGGCATTATCACTTCAGTTGTCACAATACCGAGATGTCCGCCACAAATACGGTTCGCATGCAAAATATGTTGTGCCCCGACTGTCTCCGGCTGAAGCAAAAGAATGCCGATCGAGATGCTTCTATTTGGACAGCTCGTGGTAAATAACAAAAATATGCCGAGCAATAAACAATTCATCCCCTACAGGCAAGAGCGCTACAACACGAAAAAGTAAAGTATTCAATAACAAATTAGTTTTTTGTGTGCTTCGTGCAATTTGTATTTATTAGCATCTGATTGATTTTAATGGTTTTAATTTTTATTTTAGCTATTTACTAAAAACACTTACTAATATTTCTCATTATTTATTTACGTATTTATTCTTCGTTGTATATATATTATAATATGCGCACGCGTGTTTTCGTTTGTATGGGTATATTGTGCATTGTTGTTTGTACTGGATAATCTGGTAGTTTTTTTTAACCTTTTTTGTATTTTATACACTCGAATTTATTTAGAAAAACTAATTTTTGATTTTTTTTAGCCGCCATCCTGCAAAAGCGTAAACAAAAACTATTGTTTGTCCACACGAATCTGGTACAAATGATGCATAGACTTAAGACCGATGCAAATTGTCAACAAGGGGATAAATCACGGCTGATAGGCCAGACAAATATGATTAAAAGCAAATTGGACAATCTTCATTTTAACTACTTGGGAATTCAACGAAACTTATTATACCACAATCAAATTCGATTAAGTTAGTGTGTGTATTTAATATAACATACATATTATGCTATTAGTATTTCAAAATTTACATTTTACATTTATTATATATACTATAATTATTATTGACAATTATTTATAATTTTATACGCGATTCTATCAATTTTATGTAAATCATACATATAAAAATATTGTATATAATTTGATTGATGTAAAGAGAATTGATCCCAAATCCTATTTAACAATATAAAATTGAGAATGCATGTTTCTAATTAATTTGTTTCGGTACACACACATATAGGGATCAATTTCTAGACACTTCAAAATAGCTTAATTCAACCTAGATAAAAAATAAAAATTATTGTACGAGTGAAGTTTTATTGTTGGTTTAGTCCAACTACTGTGTCTGCATTTTAAATAATTTTACCACAACGAATTTCAAAGATAAACATATATATATACTGTGTGCTAGAAGTAAAGTATCAGGTAAATTTTTCGGTTTCAACAAATACTCAATTAAACTCTTTGTGTGGGACAGATCATTTTTTTAGAGATTTTCTTTATTATTGGTATTTTATTATATTATATATAAATATATATATATTGCGATTACTGATGCCAGCTTATTATGAATATATTTTTTCAGAATAGCAACACCATTTCTGAATAAAGCTAAAAAGGTATTTTCAGTGTTATGTTGCATTTTACCTTTATTTTCATCATACAATAATAATAGTACCAACAAAGGTCTAACTCAGAATCGACCTATATGTATTCATTATTATCTGCCTATCCTTTATTTTGTATCATTTTAAACTGACATTTATTCTGATCCTTCTAGTAGGTAGAGGAGTTTATAATTTTAAAAAGGAGGAACATATATGTACGATGTGCCCCAAAAAGAGCTTTAACCAAATATTTTTTATATGGGGGTCTATATACCTTGACCTTATTTATTTTGCGTCTTATATACTAAACCCAGACACTCAAACCGAAAAACATATTGGGTTTTTCCCAGTTTGATATATGATTACAGGTTTAATAATTAATTATATCAGTTTTGTTGGAGTAGCTAGCTCTTATCTTTACTAAATTCTAAAATTAAATATTTTAATCTAAATAAAAAAAATAATGCGTGTGTCCAATATATGCATGGAATATAATGGTTTGCTCTTGATGGAATCTATAAAATAACTTGTGTGATACCTAATAATATAAATTGTATATATGTGTCAGAATTAATTATAACAATAATTTTCTATAGGACTATAATCATCTTGCGATACCTTTCTATAATTCTCTATTTTATGTTTACATTGAATAAATTTGATCTTTATGGTAAATAATAAATGCTTTTATTATTATTATTATTTATAAGTTTCTAATTGTTACCAAAAAATGCTCTATGGCCATACAAAAATTGAGGTAAAAGTATTATTTATTACAAAGATATTTGTTCTTAAAGTATATAGTAATATATAGCTAATTAGATTAAAATAAAGGAATTCACAGCACTATTTTACATTACAAATGTACCTATTTTCAAAGATAATATGCGTTTAAATCAATATTTATATTTTTTCAGTGCATTTTTTGGTTCATCTATTATGTTAAATAATATTCATAGTTTAGGCAGGGTTTGACGGTTTGATTTGACCCAATTTAACCTTTCACCCTTGTATTATTTTAAGAGTACTGGTGGGTGAAGTTAAATCGAATAATGCAGTTTTGGTTTTTGACATGATGAAATGTTCGCACAGTAAAAAACTCTTTATTGAACAGAGTCGCCTCTCGTGGCACCTAGTTGTAGCTGGAGAAGGTAATATATGCATTTTATGGTGACAGGCAAACTATACCTAGTAAAAATCTCCCAAAATCTCTTTTCTTCTCTTTTGTTAAATAAAAGAAGTGTTGCACTTGCGCTGCACATGATTGTTGTTGTATACTGAAAATGTTTTGGGGTCTAATTCATGCCGCCCATTTTATGGCAATTTTTAGATTACTTTAAATGAATTGTTTTTTGCTATACAATTTTTAATAAGATTTTTTGTGCATATATATATATGTTAATTTTTGTTTGTAACCTTAGACAAATTCCTTAAAACCGGTGCTATATGGTTGTACTCTCTTTATATAACGAAACCATATTCCCCCTTAAAAAATCAAAAGACTTTTTGATGTCATGACATATATAGGTCCTGACATAATTTATGTCTCGTGTAGGCCCTGAGTAATATCAAAATTACTTGGTTATGCATAAATGTGGTTACCTTTTATTATTATGAAATTTCAAAAACATTCGTCCATATCTAAAATTAATTATCATTATTAAAATGGTCTTCAACACCTGCAAGAATGTCGTACAAAACAAAATAAAAATATGTATGTGTACCTTGTAAAAAACATAATATGCTCTCTTTCGTTTTTGTTGTACCCTGTGTGCTCTCTATTCACACACGACAATTTTGTGTAAACTTTCTCAAAAACAACACATTTTGCGATTCATTATTAAAGTATTAAATTTCTGCACGGACACACACGTCTGCACGAGCAAAGAACTATTAAAAATGTTACGTTTGTTTATTATTTACTTAAGTGCTGTGATTATTTGTACAATATTACCCACAACCGAAGGTAGGTTTAAACATTAAAGAATGCACATTCCTGAAGGAATGTAGTACAATTCTCGTGTTGCGATTGCGTTTCGTCGCTTTTTTGGCATTGCTGTCTTTTGTGTTCAGTGTCTAAATTGGAGTGTGCATATGCGTTTCTTTCCCTTTATTTTGTTAATACAAAATTCCGCATTCCTTTATATGTTTTTTTTCTTGTGCAATAACTATTTTGTTACTATTTATATGCATCATAGTTCCATTCTCGGTATAGTTATATATAACTATCAAGGTCACTCTTTTATTAATAATTCCGTTCGCTAAAATCAGGTTTGACTCAAATGTTTGTGCATGTGCACGATGGATAATTCTAAATATTTTTATAATTAATTATTACTAACTTTAATTCTTTTAAAATATCTTGATATGCATAATGGTTACGAAAACTTCAATATTTTTTCCTTAATTTACAGGTATTCTTCGCAGATGCTATCAATGCAGGTCTCGAGGAGACCTCGGCAACTGTAAGGACCCGTTTAAGATAAACGTTACAATGATCGATAGTGTTAAAGGCGTTTCTGCCGTGCCATGTGCTTCTGGATGGTGTGGCAAGGTCATTGAGGGTGAGGGATCTCTACGAAATGATGGTAAGTAAATGATTGATTATAATCAACAATTAAATGTCTTTTAAACATTGTATATTTTTTGTTCAGACTACGACATGGCAACTCAGCGTATGTGTGTACAGCGTGGACCATCCGATTCGGAGGATCGTTGTGCATATACCGTGTACAATTACAAAAAGGTTTATATGTGTTTTTGCCAGGGTGACCTGTGCAATGGTAGCGGACTAACCAGTAGTAGTACAATAACACTTTTATTAAGTGTCCTGTCCGTGTGGACATTGCGACATTTTCAGCATCATATTCTACGGTGATATAACATTAATACAAAAATATTTACTATACAATATATATAATACTCAAAGAGATACGTGATTCATTGAATACAGACACTATTTACAAAAAAACAGTTTATTTATTCAATGCAGGAATATAGAATCTCTACTCACAACAAATTTTAAGTTCATCGTGTGTGAGTTTGTTCTTTTCAAATTCATAATTTTGTATAATAACTTACTTAGTGCTAGACTTAATTGCTAAATAGTTATCGCATAGTATTCTAATAAAGTGGCATTAGTTTTCCGGCTTGCCATCCGGCTCGCCCACGTAACTTTCTATATCCACCGTTTTGTATATGCCTAAAGAGAAGTTCAGGTGGTTCATGATGAACTCTGTGGTTGTGTCGATATAGTTCTGGATGGTCTCGATCGTCGAGTCTTTGCTCTCAAGCTGCATCTGCAGTTCTGTATAGAAATCGCAAAACAGTACTGGTTCCTTAGAGTGCGGTGTGATACGCGTTGAACAGTACTGTCCACGATGCAGCAAATGATGAGCATGCACATCAAATGAGGGCTCTAGCATCCGAGCACCTATAGGTACTTGTTCACGCATCAACTTCTCCAGGTACTCGTCCAGGTATCGTTTTCCCTCCGTGTAGTTGGTCACAACAACGTACATTTCGGTCAACTGTCTTTGGATTTGCTTCAACTTCGATTTAATGTATTTAAAGCAAGTCATTGATTTGCGCATGAACTTTTCTTTACTAGCATAGCTACTGTCCAGCGCACGGGCATTCTCGTACGCTTCGAGGGACTTGTTAAAATCTGACACCATAAAGTATCCATTTGCAAGGGCTATTTGATTCTCGGGCACATTAGGTGAGTGATCAGCAGCGGCCATCAATACGATAAGTGCGTCTTCTGATCTGTTTGAGCGTTGCAGGATCGTACCGAGACTCAGCAAAGGAATATCCTTGTGTTTACGTGGTGCCAACAATAAGGCACGTCGAGCACACACCATTGCACGATAAGCATGTCCTCGCGAACGCCAGTACAATGAGCTCAAAACTGGATACTTCCAAGACTGTGGCTCATTCCTTAGGCCCACCATTAGTGTCTCTAAAAACAACTGCGTTCCAATTCCCAGTTCTTTACTCATCAGACTCTCTTCGGCGGCCATGACCAGTTTTCGTCGGCCGGCCATTGACTCGAGATGTTCGAAACATGTCATACTAAAGCTTACGTCTTCACAGGTCGGAATTGAGTTCGGACTTTCGTCTGTTCGTTCAACACGATTGAATCGCTTGATATTAATTCTATTAAAGTACTTTTTATCCTTCAAGGTACTATACAAATCAGCTTCAATCATCATGTAGTTTATTATACACTCTGTCTGGTACATAAAATCAATTGTGAACGAGTTTGCCTGTTCCATCTTTAGGGCCAGCTCAGTTTTGATAGACATCAATTTTGCGTTCAGTAACACAATCAGTTGCAAATACTCGCTCTGTCGTAAAAAAGCCACTAGGTCGTGTGGACGCCGCAGATAATACGGTGAATCAATCTATAAATATAATAATAAACAACGGTTATACTTAAATGCTTATCACAGACACATAACCTTAAAATGCATAGAATTCTTTAAATTATATCAATATACCTGTGGTTGAATGGTACCCTCATTCGTGGTTATCCAGTGATTTACAGCCGTCGTGCCGGAAAGCATGTACGTGCATGCTAGTGCACCAAACACCATAGACAGATTTAGAAATATCATGGTAGATTATTGCGTAAAATACTTGTCCTGTCCTAATAATTACTATATGGTGAACTGTCTTAGGTGCCTATCATTCTCAACACAAGGAACTGTTTGATCAACAGGAAAATACAGCTTTAGTTTTTGTTTGGTGTTTATCCGAAAATCATGGGGGAAATGAAATAGTTTGTCAACACTTTATTTTTGTAAGCATTCTGTTGCATAGTGACATTCGTATGAACGCAAGACCAAAAAAAGATATCATAAAAAATATGATAGCGTTCAATGCTGATCATTTTGATTTTTGCAACGCCCCTTTGTTATTTTTTAGAACCTTATCATTTATTCTTTGATTAGGCGTGTGACATGACATTTATATAGACAAATAATATATATACAAATATTAAACATGCAAATATGTATATATAAACAATAAAAAAACGTTTTAAATAATAAATTATTCCTAGTAATATAACTAATTTTAAGGGTTCAGCCTTCTTTCAATCATATACTCCATCTATTGCATACCTCATACATTAATAAGTTACCACTTTGACATTTCTTTACACATGACACTTCCAAAATTCTAGATTAGATTCACACATGAATGTTTATATTTTTATTTGTGCTTGTGCACTTGAGAAATCTTAGTAGCTGATTTAATATTATCATAATCGCAAGGTATAAGTAGCTTATCGCGTTCCATGGAAGCCAAACACATGTGTAATGATTTCGCTATCATCGTTGATTACACCTGCATCCGTTATTAATTCTAATGATGGGCCACAGCATTTTATATCAGTTTCTTCTTTACCAAAGAAAGGTGAAATTTTTGTCGTATGTGACTCGGTGCAGACACAAGATGTACTTCAATATCAGGAGCCAAATGTTGAGGCTACAGACGAAACCGTGTTTGAGTATTTTATTGAAAATGGAACCGTGGGGTCAACGTCCGAGCATGGTGTTTACCATCCTGTGCAGCTAGAAGATGGTACACAGGTCGTTTGCCAACTTGTAGATACAGATGATATAATTATCGAAGAGACAAGCAGCGATGCATGTAATGTAACAGAGGATTATAATGATGATAATGATGTATTGTCGAGTGTATCTGTTTCAACAAAAAGTAAAGCGTCTAAGCGTCCTAAGCAGAAGGTGTATACTTGTGAAGAATGTAGTAAAGAGTTCAAGGGGTCTTCATCCCTACGTAGTCATCAAAACATTCACCTCGGTATAAGACCGTATGGCTGCGAGGAATGTGGCAATCGGTTTAATACAGCATACTCTCTTAAAACTCACACCAGAACTCACACAAACGAACGACCGTTTAAGTAAAATTATATTTGTGCTATAATTGTAATGTTTTTTATTTATAAAATTGAATTGCAGGTGCAATCAAGAAGACTGCGAATCAAGTTTTAAGACTTCGAGTGACCTGCGCAAGCATACAAGAACACACACTGGTGAACGCCCATACAAATGTAAACATGCCGGATGCGGCAATGCCTTTTACACCCAATCGATCCTGAAAAAGCACGAGATAACACATACTGGCCAGCGACCGTTTTTGTGCGGTTTTGAGGATTGTGGAAAAACATTCTCTAGTATAACAAACCTTGCAAACCATGAGCGTATACATCGTGGTGAGAAGCCTTACTTTTGCACCCTGTGTGATCGAACTTTTACAGAGTACTCATCACTTCACAAGCACAGCCAGGTTCACCTGCCTTCACGTTCTTTCTCGTGCCCTGTGTGCGAGAAAAACTACAAAACGGTAACTATTATTTGTTAATATTACACTTTCTATAATTAATTATAAAAAATATATTTTTTTAGACAAAATCTCTCGTAAAACATATTCAGCTGGTTCACCCTAACAATCATTACAACACATCGGATTCGAATGATGAAGACACAAATGTTGACGATGATCTGATGTCAGTACAACAGATAAAATCAGTGATAGAACCTCAGCAGACAGCCGATCCAATGTTTTATATTGAAAACGAGATTATACTTGGTAGCTGAACCAAAATTGTTTTACTTTGTTTTTTTACTAAACAAAGTATGTTTTTTGATCGAAAAAAATTGTGGAAAGTGATTTAACAAACAATAAAAGTAAAAAAAAACTATGGCTGGAATTTTACGAAAACTATCACCATTTGTTGTTCATTTTAAACGTGTATTTTCGGGAGAAGGTTTTGCATCTGTGTCGTCACCGCATAGATACAATTTCTCGCCAGAATGCGAAGCACAGATAAATGTTCAGATAACTCAGGAATTATATGCAAGTCATGTGTACCTATCGATGGCCACTTATTTTGCTCAAACGCATATGGCCTTAGCAGGAGCATCGGGTATACAATCTAATAATACCTACCAATAAAATTTCCTAACATTTGACAAACAGGTTTCTTTATGGGAATGTCCGATGAAGAACGTGGTCATGGCCTTAAGCTTATGAATTATCAAAACACGCGTGGGGCCAGTGTGTCTCTTTTCGATGTGTGCAAGCCAGAGTTCGATGACTGGAAATCGTTAATGTTTGCGCTGAACGCAGCCAATCAACTGGAACGGGACAATACAACGAGTCTGATGAAACTTTACAAAGTAGCGGAGCAGCACAATGACATCACTCTAATGGACTTCATTACAACGGATTATTTGCACGAACAGGCAACAACAGGTTTATGTAAAGATTATTTTATTTTTATTTGATTTTAAATCCAGATGCAATCTCTGCAATTATTGGGCAGCATAATTGCCCGTCTCAGAATTGCAGGCGAGAAAGGATTGGGAGTTTATTTGGTTGATCAAGAACTAGAAAGAAGGTTTCCTTACAAGGGAATTGTTCAAATCTACAGCAAACTAGGAGGAGATAAAAATAATCAATCCAACTAAACACAAATTAAATATTTTGTATTATGATATGCTGAAACTGCTATTGCTTTATTTATAGATTAATTGAATTATCAGTTTAATTGAAGCCATGTTCTGGTAAAAGCTACTATTATATTTAATAAAACTATATTATATTTCAATAGTTTATTCCGATTTTGACTTCTCCTTCAGTTCCTTGTCAAAGACAAAGACTCCCAGTCCTTCACCAACTCGTTGCAAGTTTGTAACATGATCCGAAATCTCTTTCATTGAGTCAGCTTGTTCCTGTAGAAATTCTGTTTCCAAGAAGTCACAAAAATTTGCGTCTGAGTGCTCAGCGGCAGTAGCATGTATTTGAAGCAAGCTCTGCACATAAAACATTTAACTAATAATAATGGTTTTAAATTAAAACATATATACACATACCTCATTTACTTGCTTTTCCAAGTCCAAAGCTGCAGTCATTGCTTCTTGTGCAGTGCCCCATTCACGTTTATCCGGATTGCGTATATCTGTGAGTACAATGCGACCACCGCGTTTATTTTGGTATGTTAGAAATTTCATTGCGTGCTCGCGCTCATCGTCCGATGCCTTTTTAAAGTACCAGTACATGCCGGGAAGGGCGATGTCATCGCGATCAAAGTAATACGCCTTTAAATAGAAAAATTACTAATGCATAGGAAACTAATCTCTAGCATTTTATGAACTTACCATCGATAGATACACATAGCTTGCGTACAGTTCCATGTTAATCTGTCTGTTGATGGCATCCTCGCAGTCTTCATGGAAATTCTGGCGCATCAGAGAAGTCATTTTTATACGTTTCGCTTTTAATATTACTTGATGAAATACAACGTCGTTGCGTAAAAATTATTGTGGCAGGGCACGGTTGCACATCTTGTCTCTGGAAAGCTATGAGTCAGTGAAAATTGCGAGACGCATGCGCAACGATAAACATATGTGTCTGTGTTTACTATTTTTATTTATTCATGGTCGATATCATTCTCAAAATGCATCGCTCTTTATTTATATTATATACATTGCTAACAACAAATATTAACTAAAAATAATCGTTACTCGTCATCCCGCTCGCGCTTAGAAAACGACATCATGACACCTCCAATTAACGCAAGCACGGTGAAGCCCTGCGCAGCAATTCGAGTTCGCATCATCTTTTGTGACATCTCGCGGTTCCCCGTGCGAAAATTCCAAAGACCCATTGTCAGAGCAGCGGTTGTCGCTATGCAACCTGTGAATGGGGTGTGTTGCATTTAAAAATACTCAAATAAACTTCCATGAATATATGTTCTACCAAGCGGAACCAGTGGATTTTCCTTGATTTTCCGGAAAAGCTTCTCCTTCTTGGTTTCGGGATTCACGTCACCGAACTCCTTCTTTAGTTGCACCCAATCAAAATCAGCCTCGTTGTATTTAGCTTCGACTGCCATATTTCACTGCTGCGTCACAGGTTGTTGGTCGGTTAGCCTAAGAGTTCATGCCATTTATATAACAAATCGGTAAACTAGGTACATTGCGAACTTACGAAATCAGAGGAACAAAATATATAAAATCTTTAAAATCAAAACATTAGTAGTTTGTAGATATTAAATTATTAGCCATTTACTGTCATTATTTTACTGTAAAATGTGTACAGATGGCGCAAATGCTTGTTATGGGGTTTTCAGTGTTACCACAGGGTGGTTTAAAATGTGATTTTATACGAAAAAATAATTTTGTAGACTATTTATGGTAGCAAGCATTTGTTTTAAGAATTATCGCCTCACAATCACAACAACAATAACACGCACAATGCATGTGAGTGCATGTGTGTTATTGTTGTTGTGAGGCGATAATTTGCTAAAAGTTAATGCATGGCACCAAATAAAAGGTTATTAAAATATTTATGATTAAAAAAATAGGGGAAACGGTCAATCCCCTACAAGAGATAGGTTAAAAAATGTTATATTTTATACCATTAAAAAGGAGGATAAATATTTTTAAGACCCTAATTTATACACTATGTATGAGTCAGCTGATCATAAATAATGTTTGAATTGTCAAAAAATAATATTAAGCTTATCCGGCCCTAAAATGGAGGGTCCCCAAAAACTTTTAGGCTTTATACGTTTTAACGTAAGCTATAGCTTTATAATGGCCTACACATTTTTAGGCCTTTGGCCTAAACTGCACTTTTGCCAAAAAAGGAAACGACTTAGGTTAATTACGCATTGAAACCCTGAAAATTCATTAAAAAGATATTTTGAACTTAAAAACTCTCATTTCCAGCAACTATAATTCTACTATTTGGGATCGGGATTAAATGTAAAAGGGTGGTAATACCAGTTAGATTAGTTAGGTATCAGTTTGGACCCATTGTGCTCAGGACCAGTTACTTTCTATGAAGTTTTTATATATACTAAATTTTGCCTTAATTTTAGGAGATAATATATTTTTTTAACTATAAATCTTAGATATATAAATTCACTTTATCACGTATAATAAGGTAAGATGTATAAGAAAATCCACTCTGTCCGTAAGATTTTATTTAGAATTTTATTACTGAATTGTTATGAACTTTAACATCAAAACCATTGAAGTATAAACTTATACTTCTATGATCAAAACCATCAATAAATGCTTTTTATTTTTTATGTGCGAGTTTATAATTAAATTGATGGTAAAAATGCCCACCAATGCAATAGATATTCCCAAGAAGGCTATTTATAGAAAAACCTACAGATTTGACATGCCATAATCGTAGTAAACACAGGAGTCAAACCTAAACTAAACCTTCCTTTTGCCCTAATATAGGGTTTCTCTACAAAATTTTACAATATCAAACTTCTTACTGGAAAAGAGCAGATAATATGTAAGGATGTGTTTTGAATTTTGCCGGCCACTGTTTTTATAAAATTGTGTATTCATTTTGTTTAGGTTTACTGAAGACAGATAATGCTTTTGCCTACAAGTGTAAATCATTCTGTTATAATTTTTTGATGTGCTTCGCAGAGGATTGTAAGTATAGTTTGGTCTGAAAGACCGTAGGAAATGTTCCCAATGCTGATATTGTCTCTCTCTTAGCACATGTGTGTTTCTTTAAACTGTTATTAACTCTTTTTTAAATTGTCTTGCAAACACTATTTCCTCAAAGAAACGTTCATAGGTCGCAATTATACTTCATTCACTTCAGCAAAGCCAACATACTGCGATATAGCTGGGTCATGTACTGCGGATGGAGGGTTATCGTGAGCCTACAAGGCTTTTATCAGCGAGAAGAGCAGGTAGGCCTAGAAAGAGATGGAATAATTCCATAGTTACGGATCTAAGAGAGAGCGTTGGCGAAAAATAGGTCCGGATGGAGAGAGATGTTACGCTAAGCCCAAACCCATATTGGATTGTAAGCTAGTAAGAAAAAGAGAAAAAGAGAAAATAGTAAATAGTTTGTTAGTATATTTTCTTTTAAAAACAAGTTTTCCATTAATTTAAGCAATTGTACACTGTGTATAGAAATTTATATTCTGACGAAATCAATAGAATTTGTTACAATTGAATACATACATAATACATACATACATAATACAAAAACATGTTTGTTGTGTCATATTATACCTTTTTTACCACTTTTATTTAAGATTTTAGATAAAACTTTAAAACTTGATTTCTTAGAGGACATTTTAGTTTTAAATTGAGTTTTTCTCTGCTTTAATAAAAACGTTGTTTAGTGTATTTTCACTCTAAGCCTTTTAATTTTTTTTAAATAATATTTCTTTAATCATTCTTGTTTAAACTCAAAAATGAGTTTTTTAAATATCCAAGTCCAATAATAAAAAAATATAGTAAAATAAAAAATAAATATAGTCAAAATTACTTGAAAATATAGAATGTGTATCAAATTATCTAAAAATGGAGCATTTTATAAAAAAATATTTATGTTATATCAAACATGTTTAAATAAATAAAATTT
This sequence comes from Bolitophila cinerea, assembly GCA_010015015.2. Taxonomy (NCBI): domain Eukaryota; kingdom Metazoa; phylum Arthropoda; class Insecta; order Diptera; family Mycetophilidae; genus Bolitophila; species Bolitophila cinerea. The sequence goes on from JAAAKO020038741.1 coordinate 22,970, forward strand.
ATTGTTCTCGTAATACATATTTTTTTAACATTATTAGCTTTTGTTTTATTTATTTTGTTTTAATTGGACGAACTATATATATATTATATATTAAAACTGCACAATTACGATATCAAATAATAATAATATTATGTAAAACAGACTATTAATCTTTTTTTAAAATTATTTAGATTAGATTTAGATTTATTTTGTGTGTAACAAGCCACTAAAAATCCTTCAGATGCTTCTTGGAATGTCCACAATAGCCGCTGTCACACGCACAAGAGTCTTATTCTAATCTTGTGCAGTGGCCAGCAGCTGCAATGGGTTCCGTGTAGTGTAGATACGTTTGTCAGCTTCTTTTGTGGCACTTTCACTCAAAATCAACCCGACGGATGCGTCAACATTCTTCGACTTGCAAATGCGTCCATTTGAGTTTTTCTTACAATTATAAATGTATATTTCACAGTGAGCGAAATTATTGAATAATGTATGTGTCAGGTGTGCAGAGACCGAGATTCTTCCACAATTATTATGTATGTACATATGTAAATCCCTGAATTAATAAACTTGGCGTTTGGCACACGCATGTTATCCTTTATATACTAAGTATACATATTTATATACAATTTACAATTGTACAGCAATTATACATCGTTAAGTTAAATGTTTTTTCTATCTCGATTTGATATTTATTAAACTATTATAAGTCACAGTAAAATATTGTTTTTGGATTTTAAACTATTAGTATATTTGTTTACCCAATAGGTAAGCAAAAGAAATTCGGCACTTATGTTGAAAACAAAAATATTTAATTAAAAACTATAGAATTAAATGATATATCACAGGACCCACACACGACACTGTTTAGGAATACACTTCGGATACGACTGACCAATATGTGGCTGCGCGGTCTCCTTTTATAACCGTGGTGCGCGGAACTATTGTATTGAATGACTCGTGCGGTATCGTCAAATCCGCTACCCCTATATTATATATATTTATATATATATATATAAACTTATATACACATGAATTAGTATTTAATATACATACATTTTACTCGTATACAAACGTATGCGTACGTAATAACTTAAAAAAACTGTAGTCGTCAGGTGATACAATACACCATAATATATGTATATATTTCAATGCGAGTTCAATATAACAGTAAGTGGTGAGGGAAATAGATACTACGATACTACGATACTATACGAGTACACATTTGCAAAAACTACTGAGAAGCTTTAGTATAAAATCACCTAAAAGTGTTTACAATAACCATTAGTTTCTTCTGGCCCAAAAAAAAAATCTCTTCAAAAACATTAAAATATATTTATTAAAAAATTGTATGTACGTGTATAAATATAAAAAAAACTGTTCCTATTCATATTTTTTATTTTCTTCATAATAATTTATCTTGTTAAATCAAAACAAATGTTTTTTTAAATATTATTATAATCAATGTTACGAACGACCTTATAACCACAGGCACGTGTCACGTCACGTCTCAGGTATGTGTATTTTGTATATAAGTCCACAAATTAAGGGTAAGTAAAATGCGTATGCAGAAGCCAACGCGCGATGAAGCTACTCGAGCCAATGTGGCTCAACCACGGCTCAGTTCATGCATATTACATTCATACTATATTTATATATATTATATTACATATACGTTATCCCTTGTATTCCGGCTGTACTACAATATTTTCTAATTGTCTCACATACATGTTTTTGAAAACGCATTAATAGGGTTTCGGAGAATTTTCATTGTCTATATTGTATACTCTGAGGTGTAGTTCAACGTGGCTTGATTTCCAAACGGCGAATTATACAAAATTTAATGGAAATGTGTAAGATTCTTGTCAATTTTTATTTTTTTATTTTTTTAAAATGGACTTTAGAGGTCGGATCAATTAAAACAAAATGCATAAACTAGTTATATACTCGAATCAGTCTGTAAACTTGTAAGGTCTCCTGCTGGCACACCGTACGCATTTAAATGTACGTATAAAAAAGAAAGGTGTGAGTTCCTTTTCGACCTACCTTAACACAGCGAGAGTCACTGACATGCTCATATTCGCACATAATCGTATAAGATCTATTACACGTGTGCGCGGAAGGTCCGAAGGGAGGAACTCGATACGACCATAACGTGCTACGTACGTCTGTGCGTTTTCTGTACTAAGCCCTCAAAATCGAAACTTATCAAAATAACGTACATATCAGGTGTATTTGTCTATATACTCTATACGCAATTCAATTATGTGTACAGTGAACCATATTATTTAAGATGTGTGTCGTCAACGGATTTCTCGAACAGATCAATTTTTTTTTAATTTATAAAAATATTTAAAAAAACAACAACAAAAAATCCATCTACATAAAATACGTTTGAAAGTGTTTAAATCTTAAGCTAAATTATACTAAAAATATTTTTTAATGTGCAACCTACATTGCAAACAAAAATATATTAAAGTTCTAATATCGCTTGAAAATAAAATTTGCAGTTATTATATTGTTTTATCAACGAATGGAAGGAAACATATTTTTTTAACAGGGAATGGGAAGGAGTTGGTATTTTTTCTTATGTTTGCCCCTTTTAAAACCTCCCTTAAATACACTTCTTCCGAAAAGTATTTAAAAAATCTTTTTTTAAATAGGGATTTTAGCAAAACAAAAAATATATTTTGTGGGGCACACTCAAGTAAATCATAGTTTGCGTATTAAATTCTGTAACTTTATTTCTGGTAAAGATACATAAAAATTTTGAGGAAATATACAAAATAGATTCAGGGGCAGTAAAACTTTTTTCAGGGTTATAACATTGTTTTTATTTTTTCTTTATTTTTTCTTGTATTCGAAGTTAAGCCTTTAAGCCTTGTGTGATTCTAACTATGTGAGAATATTACTTATTAGGAATTGATTATAATTATTGTAAAATAATCGATTATAAATCGATTTTTAAAATCTCATTTCATAAGTTTTTTTTTTATTATTTTCTTATATGTAATACATTTTTATAGATTGGAATGTTTTCATTTTGCATGATTTATGACTTAAGGCATAATTTAGTGCTGCCTTTTTTTTGTTAAATTAACATTTATTCTAATTTCTTCAAAATTGCAATGAAATATATATACCGATAAGGTTGCTACCTACAGAAAATATTCTGGGGGATAATGTGTCACGATAGCATTAGACTAACATTTTTATAATGCGATTCCCTACGCAATTGAAACTTTCATTATTGAAACTTTGAAAAAAGCGATTCTGTAATACATTTAAGTTTTGCTTTCAATTGTTAAACTTTTGCCTATATAAAATTAGTTTCAATAAAAACTAGGAAGTGAAACATAAAATTAAAATAGAATATTATCATAATTCATATAATTTGCGTAATATTTTTATTTCAAACGAAATAACACACATTGTGGTTGTTCGATTAGAATTACCGAAAAACGAAGTTTCGCTTCAATTTTTTTTAATATTTAATTTTTTATTGAGAGAAATTATCTCTTACAAATATGCAAGGATCAGAGCCGCTGGATTTAGACTGGTTATTAACTGCACCTAAAGCTATTAATCTACAATTACCATATAAAAAGAAATCGGAAAACACGTAATCCTTTTCGTTTTTTTTGGGGTAGGGGCATGACACCCTGGATTCGCCAGTGCAATAACTGTATCAGATACTTCAAAAAAATATCTGATATAAAAGTATCTATTCGTGAACTAGAGAAAACGTTTAAGCTGATAAGAAAATGAAATGATTTTTTTTAAAACTTTTCTTTTTCGTTTTTATATCATGTGTATTATACATGATATAAAAACGAGCATAACAATGTATCAGATATAAAATGTACCAATTACCAAAAAAGTATCAGATACAAAATTTACCAGTTACAAAAAAGTAACATATACATAATGTACCAGTTAAAAAAAGATTAGATACAAAATGTCCCAGTTACAACTATACATATCAGATACAAAAGAAACTGATACATAGTATCAGATACATTAGAAAAAGTATAAGTAAATATCAAATGTATTTAAAATGTACACTACCTAACCTACGTATCAACTGAAAGGCTATTCAGTGTAACTTGCGAGAAACCGAAAACGAATATCGCCAGCTTTACTGAATAGCCTTTCAGATGATAACTAAATGTAAGAATTTGAGTTTTTGTATTTGAATTTTTTGTTCATGATTAAATTTGATTTGATAAAGTATTATAATTTTTTATATACGTTTCATTTTTGTATGCAATATTGACCTGGTAATTTTTGTTTTGTAAAAAGAAGCATCACTAAATTCCGAAAAATCCATAAATGTACAATTTATCAACAATTTAATCTTTGGTCATATATTTAACGTATACAGATATACTATTTTTTATAATTATTATATTTTTTATAATTATTGTAGACGATAATTCATAAAAAAATAACAAATGAGGTAAACAACAAAATTTGAAAACTATAAATATAAAACTCCGAATTTAGAGCAGACAAAAAAAAAACAATACAAAAAATTATAATAAAACATAAATTAAATGAAAAATATGTAATGAAAAAAAAACTTACACTAAAATCAATCAAAAGTTTGCACATATTTGTGACTAAACAATAATTAAAAAATGAGCACAAACAAATGATATACACAAAAACTTCAAAACTGAACACAAAAATAAATGATTTGCATACTAGAAACCGATGATTTGGGAACAGGATTTGGCCTAAAAGATTCCACAGGTATAATCTCTCCCACAAAAATTAAGGGCGCGCGCGCGAATGACTATTTGCGCTGCGCGCATTATTTCAAGACAACAACAACATAGAGTCTCCGTTTGGAAAGGCAAGTTTTTTTTTCATAGCGCAAATCATCGTGTGTATTTAATTTTTTTATGTGGTAATTTGTACTTTTAGTATTCATTTGTTTTTTTGTGTTATCCTGAATGAACTGGTTGAACAGAGTATAAAAATATATAAATCATGTGTATCCGA
>JAAAKO020038742.1:0-12381 GCA_010015015.2 Bolitophila cinerea
TGGCAAGTTTCACGTTGCCGTGTAATACAGGGCACAGATGCATCTGTGGCATATGTGGCAAGCCCAAATATTTGTCATCTGTGGACAGACGAAAATATGTGGTTTGTACAGCCCGTGTAATGTGGTCATCTGTGACAAGATGTAATTCGCGAAATTTGCACATATTGTCACAGTTTACCACAGATAAAATATGTGCCTTGCACAGATCGTCTAATGGCACCTTAATTATTGATGTAAATGTTGCCTTGAATTTTCTTTGTGATTTTGTAAAATCCTTTAGTGGTTTCTACACTTGTAGAATATGCAAAGTACACAAATCGGATATGCATACTCAATTTTCGTAATCGAATTAATTATTATAAGGATGTTGACAATACAAACGTAAGTGCAACTGGAATTCACTGTGATTCTATTTTTAATAGTTTATCAGATTTGCATGTTGTGGATAATTTATCGACGGATATTATGCACGATTTTTTTGAAACTGTTGCACATTATAGGATTTGTAAATCAATTAATAACTTTATTAAAGTAAAAAAATATTTTTCTTTTTAAACTTTAGTTGAACAACAAAAACTGTTTGCGTATGGACAAAATTAAAAAATATCGCTGTACCTATAAAAAAAGAAAACATACTTAAAAATAAGGTTCATATGAAGGTGTCAGAAATGATAACATTTGTTAAATTTATTCTACTTATGATAGGTGATCTTATCAAACATGAAGCAAACTTCGCTTGTATTTAATTAAATAAGTAAAAATTGGCGATTTTTCTATATACTCTATTACTCTATTTACCAAGTAAAAACGGGTTCTGCGTCGAGATCTTAAAATAAGTTTGTACTGTGTATTTTTTTTGGTGTAAGTGTTTTCATGTATTTTTGTCACTCTTGTGTTGGCAGCTGGGTTGAGCGGACGTGTTTTTGCGCGTTCAACCCAATGTCTTTGTCCTTTGATGTTTTTTTGAAATATCTTGTTTTTTTAGCTTGCGTAAACCCGCTGAGTCGGAGCCACGGCAAGTGGGAAGGTGAGGCGTTTCCGAAAGGGAACTGGAGCCACACCCGTCAGGTGTAAAGCCTCACCTCCGAAAGTTCCTACAGAACAATTTTAACGGCATTTGTGGTTTTGATGGCTTTGATTTTTCTTCTAATTTAACTTCTAATTAACATACAAAAAATATTGCAGAATATAAAAAACAAAAACATAAAAATAACTTTAAATTTGTATACCAATAATATTGCAGTATATTAAAAATATAAAAAGCATTTTAATGCTCTTAAAGATACATTTATACTTTATACTCAAGTATTACTTGCGTAACAAGAGTTTATAATTATTTAATAAAACTTTTAATTAAAACAATTTTTATGATATGATTTTTAATTTATAATTTATGAAGAAGCTATACAAAATAATTTTAAAAACTCATTCCAAATCAGGAATTATTATTTGTAACTTATTTTCAAAAAAAAATCTATTCATGTTTATTTACAATAAAGAATAACATTTATAATAAATAACAAAAATGATTAGCCCTATAATTCTCGACCCTTTTTTTGTTTTTCTAAAAAACACAAAAAACAGTAAGTTTTTTTAAAAATAATAAAATTTATAGATGTAGTGTTTGATGCCATTTTTCTTTAAAAAAAATCCTCTGCTAATCGTCTTTAATAAATCGTATAAATAGGTTAAACAATTACTTAAAAATATGGGTTTTTCTATAGTTATCCGCTTTTGGAAACACCAAACGTAAAAAAAAATAATAAAAAAAGGTTTAGATTTAATTTAAAGTTTAAAAAATGTATTTTATATATCTTCCATATCCACAGTATTTATCGGTTTCTTTTTTATCATCTTAGAAAACTCCACGCTAGACCATCTGCTGCCTGATATTGACGGTAGCTTGCAATCACGGTATCAGACCCTACAAGTGTGACGGCAGTAAAATATAAAATAATAAAATAGTTAGAAATATAAACATTTTGTTTTAAGATTACCAAGTATAAAACTAGTGAGTGCAATTAGGTTACGTTTTTTTCCTTAACTTTGATTTTAATAATAATAAATAATAAAAATTACTTCCTTGAATTTGGTTCTTGAATTTCCAGTTTATTTTTGTTTACCATTTAAGTTTATATTGTACAAATCATGATAACTATTTTGTATAGTATTGACCAAAGGAAATCGTAATTTGGCTCAAGATACACGCGAGGGAGAGCTATTGACTGTAAGAATAATATTTTTACTTAATTATTATAAAACACTACATTTATATAAACAAAATTATACGAACGGGTTCACGCAAGAATATCAATAAAAAGTTTATATAAAAAAACATAAAATGACCAAGACATTAAGTTAAACTTGCAAAAACACGACCGCTCAACCCAGCTGCCAAAACAATAGTGACAAAATTACATAAAAAATACACAAATGTTATTGTTACCTTTGGTGACCTAGTACGATCGTAATTATGACAGAAATAAATCGTCAAAAACAACGACAATTGTTATGATACATCTGGTAAAAAAGCTTGCTGAGCTTTACAGAGCTAGACTTTGAAAACTAAAACGAGAAGAATCACTTAGAATTTAAAAAAAAACGATTTCAATGCAATTGTATACCTGCTGAAAATATTTCAAAGTCAGTTAATGACGAAAGCTGAACGATTTGTTGCCACTTTGAAATTGGTCCAGCTAATGTATACGGCGAAAGCATGTTTTTCCTAATATCCATTTAGGATAATTGTCATTGCGGAGTCTGTAAATTTTCCAATTGCCACCATTAGTTTTCACTGTCGACAACGCTGATGCCTCAAGGCTAACTGAATGCAATCGCTGTAAACAGAAGTGACATGTTCTCTCCTAATACTAAAATACGGGTAAGCCTGTTAATAAAAAAGCATCCTTTTATATTGCACATCTGAAAATATATTGAAAATTGTACATTGTATACATGCAGTAGCAGCATGTCCTCAAGGAAGTTGGCCCACCACCCTGCCACCCACTTACTACATTATATACAAGACAACTGAATATTTTTGTGACAAATTGAGGAGTCACACCTCTTGTGTAAACCACGAAAATAACCTTGACCCAGTTCAAAGTATAAATTTGATGTTACTGTTTTTCAGTTATGCGCCTATATGTACTATATTCTATATGTGTACCTAAATGTTTTTCACCTATATACATTATTATATATTTTATATACGAATATATATTTTAAGCGGCATTTTCGTTTTCTGGTACACACATTCTGGTGGAGACATGAAAAGCACTCCCTCTCGAAATAGTTTAAATGTTTAAATTTTGTACAGCAGCACTTTCTGTCGAACGTGACCTTTTTGGAATATGTATATGTAGTTTAGTATAGTGTATTTTGTAGTTGGGCACCAGCAGACACACACACACACACACACGGAATTTTAGGTTGTGAACGCAAAATTTTGTGGAGTTTTATGCAAATTCAAATTCATCTTGAATTAGATTTAGATTTAACGAGAATATTTACGTGTACATACATACGTTTTGTGGTGCATAAGAATGTATTCCACTTTGTGGTTGATGGTTATGCAGATAGAGACAGGTAGAGACAGGTACAGAGTGATGCAGTTATATTAAATCATGCAGCAGAATGACTTTGAATTTTAAATCAAATTGTCTGGTTTGTTAAAGAAAATAAATTAGCTCCAATTTAACTGTTTCCACCATATTTGGTGGACGATAGAAAAGTGTACGTCAATTGAAAAAAATAGAGTTTATTTAATGTATTTCGAGAGACACATTTTCTTCTCTACAAGGTCCACAATATATCTTATATACGTATTTTTTAAATAAGTAATATATCTATTTAAATGTCCGCAAAGTTGTTTTTGGTGTTCATTTTTTATAATTTTATATATTACTTTATTATTTCCTCTTCTAAACAAAATTCTGGCTACTATTTTGCTTCTTTAATATATTATACACACGTGGCGGAATATAGATAATATACAGAATATTGAAAATACAAATATCAGAAATAAATTGCGAATATCATTAAAATATTTTGACAATATGAAAAATTTATTGTCTATTTATTATATATATTGGATTTATAAATATAAGCAATTTTATAAATATTATTGTTTTTGTAAATTTGGCCCTTCCATTTTCTTAACAAATAAAAAATTGTTGTATACAAAAAAACAGTAAAGGAAGTCTGTCAGAGCTATCGAGTCAAATCAGAAAAATGAGTATCAGAGTAATATGGTCATAAAAACCTAGTCCAAACATTACAAAAAAATGTCTATAGTTGTGAAAAGCTACTGTCTCAAAGAAATATAAATATTTTTTAACTGTACAATAAGGAAAGTCTGTAAGAACGATCGAGTCGAATCGAGTGAATTTTTCTCCGCCAGTCAAATAATTATATAGCATTGTGGAAATGATAAAGTTGTGATTATTTTTGTTCAATAATGTACATTGAACTCACTCCTGAAAAAAATGCAAATTCTATGATAGGAGTATTTCATTGAAATGCTATATAGATATTTTTGACTCGCGTAGGAAAACTAACTCGATTTGACTAGATCGTTCTTACAGACTTCCAGTACTGTACACATTTTGTATCTTAAAAAATAATCATATTTCTTTAAGACTGTAGCTTTTCACAACTATAGACATTTTTATGAAATGTTTGGACTAGGGTTTTATGGCCATATTACTCTGATACTATTTTTTCTATTAAAAAAACAGTAAAGGTCAAGTTATTAACAATTCTTATTTTAAGCGCGATTTGCCTGCAATTCAAAATTATTGTATCTATCAAATTCGAAATAGCATACACAACCAGTGTTGGACTCGACCGCATCTGTAAAGCTCTGTGAGCTTTTAATATTAGAGGTTTCATGCTTTTGCTACTTTGCCATTCTACTCCAATTTTATGTTTTGCTTCCAAGAATTCCTATAATTCCTACCAAAACCATGATTAAATTGGCCATAAACAAATCTAAAGGATATATCATGTAAATATGTGGGTTAGACCTCGAAAACAGTTTTTTCTCACACGGTCAATTATGCATGACATATTTCCAAGTCAGAAAGCCAGCACATTTATTCAATTAATGCGAGGATGGTTAATCAGACCATATTGTTCACTCTTTGGCATTATATAATACAAAAAAGTGTTTATTTTTTACGTTACAAATAAATTGTATTTTGCACAAAAAATCATGTGAATCGGTTTATTGTTAAAGTAAAAATTTAGGATTCTCTTGAGGGGTTGTGGCTGAACTTTTTTGTTAATATATATATTTTATATAGGCTATCAAAAAAGAAATGATTCAAAATTTTTTTTATGTTTTTTATGAAACAAAACAAACAAAACAAAATAACACGTTTTAACTAAAAAATGTCATTGTTATTTTACTAAGAAAATTACTAATATTTTTCTAATACAATCAGTGAATTTGAACTATGAAAACCCTTATTCTGCTTTTTAAATTCGGTATTAGTTTTGCGTGTTTGTGATCTTGCTTCCTTGTTTGCGCGGATTTTAATACGGCCAAATTAACGGACTTCTTATCATCCAATCGAGCTGCAACTTGGCCCATTGACTATGCATTCATTCTATTAAAGTTTCTCCTAACTCTCATTAGGATTAACACCTATGCACAAAACCAATAATTGGGCAAAGAGAGGGTAAAAATTTAAAAGACACTTTATTAAGTATTTTATGTAAAAATATCTGTTTCTTTACATTCAACCCTTTGCTGCCCAAATACATTTTTGGGTTAGTACATATACCAAGAAAAAGGAGTAGAGATTTTATATGAAAAACTTTGTTTAAAGGGTTGATTATTTTACTATTATAATCACTGATTTGATACTTAGAAAATCGCAATTTTTATTTAATAAAATGCTTTTTTGTTACTCAAAAAACCTTGATTTTGCATAAAAAAGAGTTATTTTTCATTGAAAGAATATCATATTTTACACTGATGAAAACATCGATTTTGTACTTTAAAAGATTTTTACCAATTTTTGATTAAATTTTTTATTTAAAAAATTACAGTTTAAGTACTTTTAATTAAATCAGTGATTTTTAATTAAAATAATAATAAGATTTTGTTCTATGGAAATAATAGTTTTGTTTTTAAGAAAACTGAGTTCACAGATCACAGATTTTTTATTACCGTAACTGAAGTTGTACTATTATCTTGTAGTTGCATAGCTCCGCTCCGGATAAAATATATTTATAAATTTATAAAATTATTATTATTATTAGGGTTAAAATAAATCGTGCATCTCAAATAATCCTCCTTAAAAAAGTACGGACCTCAAAAATTATTGTGCACCACATCCTTTTTAAAACAATTGTGCACCTGCTTATAATTCATACCACTGAATCATTTCTAAAAATCAAATAAAAAATTGTAGTAATTGCTGAGTTACTTGTATGCAACTGCATATAAACTGCGAAGGATGTTTCCGGTCGATGCACTTGAAAGTTTCAGACTCTGTGTCGGTCAGCAACCTATATTCCATCTCCATAAACCGCCTTCTTCAAGGTTCTGCCGATATTTACGGTTGACCTCCTTAACCGAAAAACCGTTTTTAACGCCATAAATCCTCGACAATAATGGCCACAAAATAATCTCTCTACAATGCCTTTTATAGAATTATATCTGTTCAAAAAATAAAAATATAAATAGATTATTTTCTATCGATTCTAATATCTTGCTATTTGAAGTATGATGCGTCACATCAAGACAAATATGTACATTATTATTAAACGTAAACATCGTGAGATCGTCACCGCCATAAAAAAAACAAACACCTCCATTTCCTATGTGCAGCTAATGTTAGAGCTATAATTTTATTTCATTCATACAGTAATACAAAAATAATAATAAATAGAAATCTAATATTATTTTCCATCTCTCCATCTTAAACTCTCGGTGACATTAAATTGTATACAATGGCATGCGTGGGGATGGGAGTACATTCAATGTTGTTATGTTACAGTTTTACAATAATATACACAATTTTGTTAATATTATTCAAAAAATAGCCCACGCTTGGCTGTCTGCTCGACGTTAGCGGATTAGCGTGAGCGTCAAGTATTAGTATTACCCTAAAAGACTAAACCACATTTGCATTGTATTTAAAAACAAGATCCAAAATGAATAAATTAATATATAGTTTATTATATTATTATATTATTATACGACACATATTTTCAAGATCAATAATAGAGGTCACAAGACAGAAGCGAAACGGTGTGATCACTTGAAGTTCCGACGATCCGCGTAGTCCCGCACGTCCGACTGATTGCGTTCCGGCTTGATGCGAACGTCGTTCGGATCGTTCTGGAACTCACCGCTCCACTGGACGGGCAACACGGTCGGCTCATTGTTGTAACCATAGAAATCGTTGGTGCGCGATGCGTTCTGATCCTGGACGAGATATGTGTTGTTTGGGTCCGACTGGAATTTTCCGTCCCACTGGACGGGCAACACCGTTGGCTCCGAACAGTATCCGTGCAGATTGGATGCGTTCGATTGGTTTGGATCAATTTTGCCGTAGATCGATTTTGTGGGGACCGGCTCAGGAGCTTTGTCCTGGGTGTGTAGATTTGACGATTGGCGCCGGTGGTTGATCAGGACATATCCTTCCTTGAGAACGGGTTTCTCGTACACAAACTTTCCGTCCCAGCCTCCAATCTTGATCGGGATGAATTCGTCGCGGCGTTTTGGCATCTTGGAAGGCAGGCGATTAAAACGGATAATAAAAAAATAGATAAATAACTATAGGCACTATAGGCACTGTCTAGCGGTCCACTCGGAGTAAGCACTGTTGTAGAACTGACGATCTCTGCGAATTGCGCTCCGTATTATGATCAGTCATAATATTTTCATCGTACTTGAGTAGGAGGTCACCACCTACATGTCAAAGCGAAAAATCTTGTGTTCTCTCCAAAAAAGTACACACATATTAAATCAACATACATACGTAAAAGACCTGAGTGTATACACACACATACAATAAAACATTTACCTGTACACACACACACACACAAACTATGATCAAAATCCCGCGTATTAAAAGCTGCTGCTGCCGCTGCATCGAGACACGAGGCAATTATACCCATTAATTTTGTGTGTGTGCGTGCAAGTGTGTTTTCGATGTAAAATAAATGCTCGTTCATACGTTTTGAAAATCGACAGGTAAGGAAATGTGTACTTGAGACAAACAAAAGCACACACACACATATACAGACAAACATCGGAAATACAGCAAAAGCCGCGCCACGTCCGTCGCGCGCGCGCTGCTCAGACACGATTTATTAAGAAAACAATATTTATACGGAAATTTATATATATATCTATACAGTAAAGCGTGCGCACGGCGCTGTAAAGTCTAAACGCTTTTGCGATGAGTGTATTACTGTACATATATATATATACATAATACATAATTACATGTTTGAGCTTGAGTTTGGACATAACACTAAATACACAGGTATTCTTAATGTAAATGTAATTGCCTATTGATCTGTATGAAATTGAATGAAGATAGTTTAAGTGTATATACATAACTTTGTTTTAATTTTCTCGCTATTTAGACCGGTACTAATTGCATAATATATTTGTGTGAGAATTCAGCAGACGAAGCTCTTAACGGAGATGAAGGTAGCATCAAAGCGATGCACAGTGTTGCAGCCATAGACAAATTTGCTTCTTTTTTCCATAATGGTATGGTATGATCTTTTTAAAAATCGGCAAAGTTGTTTATTTGTTTGATTTGTTAAACAAATTTAAAAGCATTATCGTTTTATGTTTTATGTATTTGTTTTAAAAAAATACATACATCTACCCTACTTCTTAAATACAAATTCATATTGCTATTTCCATTTTCCTGTTTTTAAATAATTGTTTACTCTAAGGTCTCAGTTATTTTGAAAATGATCTAATTTGAAATATTTTCTAAATTTATTATTACAAAATTACTAAGCCCTCGACCACAAGGTTTAAAGATTTTATGTAGAAATCTTTAAACCTTTAAAGAGATTTTATTGAATTGGTCGCTAGTATTTTATAGTATCACTAATTAAGGGTCTAAAATTGTATTATTCTAAAGCCCAATTTCTACGTGAGATTTAACGGGCGGTTAAATATAACTCTTGTTTTGCTGGAGTTTAACTTAAGAATGGTTTTTTTTCGCAGCAAAAATCATAAGGTAATTTTAACCGTCTGTTAAATTTAACTGGCATTTCATAGCCAGTTAAACGCTGAGCAGGCTGTTATTTCTATAGGTTCTGTTATTTCTATATGTTCTATCTACAAAAACACAATTGTTCAGGAGAACGAAAAAACAGTTTAATTCTTTACTAAAAAGGTTTTTATTAATCGACCTTTTACAATAATATTTAAAAAATAATATTTAATGCTAAAAAAGTTTTTTAATATTATATATTCTTAGAATTAATACAGTAGATATACCTTATTACATTTAAATTCAGATCTAATTGTATAATTCAAATGAGTAGATATATTAACTAATTGCAAAAATAAAATGATCGACTTTTATTAGCTTTTTGCGTTTAAGTCACCACCTATGATGACCGGGGCTCTCCCATGTGCGTCATTAGCTAGATTGTCTAGCATCGTCTGGAATTATTCGGTGGACAACTGGGCCTTGCATAACAAAAATTCGTCCGAACGTCCGTAAACTTCCTGAAAGCTTGTACTTCCCTCGTATCCAAATTGATGCGAAATTCGTCTTGATGTCGCTGACCCAGGTAGAGCTGTCTTGTTGCACCCTCGTCAATAATTGTCTGCGTCTGTATATCCTGAGCTGTCCTACAGTAATTCAGGTTTATCTGGCTGCTGTTTTTAGCGTCATTATAGGGCTATCATTTTTGCACAAAATGCACATTGGTTGTGATTCGCATACCTTAGCAATGTAGTTGGCTTAACGATTTCGGCATAGTTTGGAGCGATCCTAATGGTTGTAACACTTTTCGGAAATATGTCCGAACGCCAGGCATTTAAAATTTATTTTATTCGTTTTAAAATTAACTTGTTAACAACTTCTTCAGGTAGATTGATCGTTGCGATCTGTGTTCCGCCGTAAGCTTTTCTTAGCCGTACTGCATTGTCTCGCTATTCTACTATGCACAGTTGGGATTTGTTTTACGCACTTACGTCTTCCGTGGATGTTATTTTCATTACGTCCCTTATCCACCATGGTTGTTGTGATTGCCCTCACTTGTTCTTTACCACCTGGTTTCTCTCAAATGGAGTCCTTAAATACGGCTTTGTTGTCTCCCGATTCATTTAGTTGAAGTAACGGGACAGGGGCGTTTGCAATATTAGGCTAATACTTATTGCATTCTAAATTAAGTATTATGGTAGATAGACAAAATTCAAAATGTAAAAATAAATATGAAATAATTAACTTTTTGGTTTTAAATTTGGGTCATCAGTATCATCTGTTGTCACTTAAGATTTTGCCATCAAAAACTCATTTTGACAAAATTGCAGATAGATCCTATTGAATACAAGCCCTCGAATGTATTTACAAAATTATACAATAATGGATGCAATAATGCAACGCGTAAATCAATTATCGGGTTTCGATTATATTTCAATACCTAGGTCGAAAGAGAAGCTGCCTCTTAAGCAAAAAAACCCCGACCGGGGAGATTCACCCCTGGCCGGGCGATGGCTTTTTGAGAATATTTTGTACGTTACCTGTCACTGTCGATAGTAGTAAAAGCTCTTCCAGTGTTCTATAGCAAATTAAAAGCTCTCATAGATCCTGTTTTTCAAAGGTGTTTTTAACGGGTCAAAGGCCCCTCTACGTTGTGCACCTGGGATCGTATTATCTCTATACGGGCCGACGAGCAGAGTTTTGAGCCAAGACATCTCCGCCAAACATATTATTAAATCACAAGCATTAGGCACATATGTTACAAGCGCCAATTGCAATTTTCAGATGATGAATTGTTTATGAATGAGCGGTAATGTCAGACAAATACTTTTATGCAATAAATCTGTAAAAATAACAAATAATATATATATATATATATATATATATTTGTTTTATTTTTTAAAAGTTAAATGATATTCTTGTTTTTTTTGCTAGTCTTTTGCTTGTTTTTTGTTAATTTTTTGCTTCGCAAATTTTTTTTACTTACTTTAACAAAAAATCAATCAACATACAACATATAACCATTATTTCATGCAGAAAAGACTTTGGCTGACATTACCGATCAATTCATAAAGAGATGGCGACAGTAACATTGCTTCGTCGGAGAATTGGCTTACAATTCATAAAGTGATGGCACTTGTGTCATATGTGTGTTGGCAGTTTTGTGACTGGCGCTTGCGGCCACACACCTTAACTTTCTTATTAAGCCAACCAACCACGCCAACAGCAATGCCTGAAAATTTTGCAAACAAGGGCATTTCAGCTCTTATTCCACTTCCACTTGTAAAATTCTCATTTCCATTAGCCTGATACAGCTTAAATGTTTCCTGAAAATTTTTTTTATTAGAAAGCAAAGTTTTTTTTTTAATTAAATTTCTATAGAGAGAAAATGTAAATTATGTAGGGAGCCGAAATGTTTTTTTGTAGTTATATAAAACAATTAAACTTCTAAATCCTGTGCATTAAAGCGACGTTAATCAATAACGAAATAAATTTAAAAAAAACATTTTACTGTCAACAAAGTAGAGGTTAATCTTTTTTATGCACTCCATTTTTTCGCTGTATGTAATTCGTTTACTGATACTTAGGGCAACCATAAAGTAGTTCTAAAAATATGATTTTTAGCGCCCAAAAACATCGTTAAAAGCCCTTTAAATAAGCTCTAAAAATACATTATAAGCACATAATATACCCAAAAAAACTTAAATCCTAAAAAATCACATTAAATTTATATAAAAATATGTACTTGATGAAATAACTTCAAATTTCTACATTATAACATAGAATTATAATACGATCCAGTACATTTATTACTAATTTAAATTTGTACTTAATATTTCGTTTTTATAAATAACGATGAATATCTTAAATTATTAAAATTAAAAAATGTCTTTAAACAGAATACATTTTTAGAGAAAGATAACTTTTATCTACATCGATATTTGTATTTGGAGAGTATTTGGCTTTTACCTCAGAATTTGTATATTCTTCTCCGAACAATGACTTTGTAATTGTCTTCAACATTTCGAGTCGGCTGTTCTTTTGACATTCTTTCTATAGAATTTAGTTTCTGCTTGTTTTTCGATAAGAAATTAAAATATTGCCACAAAAAAGAAGCTAGAACTTATTTTTGGTTGCCCTAGTTATTACTAACTGGAATGATTTAACAATATATATGTTA
>JAAAKO020038753.1:0-12380 GCA_010015015.2 Bolitophila cinerea
ACATCCTTCCCGTTTTTATCTAGATAAAAATCCTTGTCGTTTTTATCTAGATAAAAATCCTTGTCGTTTTTTATAGATAAAAATGCGTTTCAGTTTTCTCTAAATACAAATCCGTTTCGTTTTTTCTATAGATAAAAATCGACGGCATGAAATATCTAACACTGACATACATCCCACGAAACAATTATTAAAAGGAAAAACTTTCTCGCAAAACAAAAATAAATATTTTTCTTACCACAGACATTTTAGAATTTTATTAATTTAAATTTAATTAAAGAATTTTAAACAAGAAAAATAACAAATATTGGCATACATCTCACTGCCACAGATTCAAAAATATTATCATACACTATTCATATAACGACATACCTTTTCAAGATGATATGTAAGTCCGTGGGATCTATGCGCTAAAAGATGATTTTTATTTCGTTTGTATGAAAGACATAGAGAATATTTCTCAAAGTATAAAGTCAAAATAAGCAGTGGGACCTGTGTCCGTGGTGTAGAAATCGTATCACCATAAAATTCCGTTTCGTTTTTTAATAGATAAAAATCCGTTTCGTTTTTTCTATAGATAAAATTCTGTTTCGTTTTTTCTATAGATAAAAAACCGTTTCGTTTTTTTCTACAGATAAAAATTCGTTTTTTCTTATAAATAAAAATACGTTTGGTTTTTTTAGTATAGGTAAAAATTCGTTTGGTTTTTTTTTCTATAGATAAAAATCCGTTTCGTTATTTTTCTATAGATAAAAATCCGTTTCGTGTTTATTCTACAAAAAAAATCCGATTGGTTTTTTTTTCTATGTAAAAATCCGATTCGTTTTTTTTTTTCTATATAAAAATCCGTTTCGTTTTTTTTTCTAGGATAAAAATCCGTTTTGTATTTTACTAGATAAAAATAAGTTTCGTTTTTATTCTACATACAAACATCACCCGCTTTTCTCTAGATACAAATCCCACTCGGTTTTCTCTACATAAAAATGCTTTGCATTTTCTCTACATATAAATAAGTCACGTTTTTCTGTAGAGTCTAGATATCCTGTTTTCTTTCTCTAAATAAAATATCGTCCTGCTTTCTGATGATTGTAATGTTTTCTCCCGTTTGTCTCGTTTCACTAGATAGTAGATTCAAAATCGTCGTTTTCTCTATATAATATGTCGTCCTGATTATTTCTAACGACTTTATATTTTCATATCTCTAAGCCACACTTCGCAACGTTTATGTTTATATGTTGTGAATGAATATTAGACGTTTTTTTATTTACATTACATTTTTTCTTTTATTTACCTTTTTTATTATCTCTAACAATAGTCAAATTTGTTTATTATTAATAAAGGATTACTCACATTTTTTATACATACACAGAATAACTGATAATCGAAGGGTAAACCACTTGAAATAAACATAAAATTAAAAATATTTTCTATTCTTCGAAATATAAAATGTATTTCTAATATTCGCGAATACATTTTCAATTTTTTGAATATGCTGAAATAAATTCTTGATATTTGCAAACAATAATAAATATTTTTAAATTGATTGTTTATATTTTTATTATTTAGATTTTAATGATTATTATTTCAAATTCTTAGTATTTGTAAGTAATAATATCTAATTCATTTTTATTCTTTATATTTGCGTATTATTAATTTATTCTTTATTTATTTATTCATTATTTATTTTTTAATTTATTCTTTAATATTTTAAGTATTCCTACATTTTTTTAAGTATTCATGTATTTGTCTATAATTAAATTTACGCGCTCATTATTTGATGGCGAAAAATAAAGGAAAAAACTGAATGATAAAAAATGTAATTGTAGTTTAACTTTAATAAAAACAAATGCAAACACAAGTCACCTTGAATTCTGTCAATCCAAAAAAATACTTATATTTGAGAATCGATATTTAGTACCAACCGCAAATAATGAATATATCTAAAACCAATGTCTCATATTTTCAAGAGATTGAGCTTCGTAAAAATTATAAATAGACTAATTTAGAAAACATTAAAAATGGTTTAATGTACATTATCAATTTATCAAATTTCTGAAAAATATTTCATGAGAAATGTGTATTATGGTATTTGCTACATTATTTGCCGGTATTTGCAACATTTTAAAATATTTTCCATATTTTCAGATATTCGCAAATACATATTATATTTGCGGATATTTTTGGTTAATTTAAAGTATTTATAACATTTTTCATAATTATTCTGAGATATTTGTAATATACTTGATATTTTTTCATAAAAACTAAGTATTTTTTATTGGAAAATAAAAAAATCGTAATATTTTTATATTTTTTTTCGATAATATTATTATTTCCTATAATATTTGTGACATTTTAAATTAGTTTTTAAAATATT
Source organism: Bolitophila cinerea (assembly GCA_010015015.2). Taxonomy (NCBI): domain Eukaryota; kingdom Metazoa; phylum Arthropoda; class Insecta; order Diptera; family Mycetophilidae; genus Bolitophila; species Bolitophila cinerea. The sequence goes on from JAAAKO020038753.1 coordinate 2,372, forward strand.
ATGAATATTTGCAAATATAAATATAAATATAAATTTCAGTATTAGTAAAAATATTTTAGATATTTGGAATATTACTAATATTTGCGATATTATGGTTATTATCCGGTATCATCCGGTATTATCCAGTGTGCATACATCATATTACACGACAGTGAATAAGCATCGCTAATAATATCACAATTATTTATATGATTATGGGAAAAACAAATAACTATACTAAATCATTTGCAAGTTTTTGATAAGTAGATAACGATATCTCATCAACTTGGGCGCGGCATTGCAAAAGCTTCATCCTTATGCGCATTTCACTCGCTCTCATTTTTCGCATATACATATATTACATATATATATAAATATATATTAATATGCACCCACAAAACTTTCGCAGATCTAGTTATAAACTGATGGCTACGTTTTAATGCTGGGCAAAGTTTTTGTGCCGACGAGAAGAAGCCATCTCGCGACAGTTGAGAGACTCGCACGTAATTATCACATTAAGAAGACCGACCGACTTCTTCTCGTATTTATGTTTATATATTATATATATACATATAAATATTATTATATTTACTAGCATTCTGCTGACTGCATATTTGCATATGATTTAGTATATATATTTGCGCATACGCAGAAAACTAATTTCGTGTTTGGAAGTATAATAAACTTGCAAAATGTTGCCAATGCAACTCACAGAGAAATGATTAGTTTCGCGTGTGCGCGCGTTAGAGCATATGTGTTATGTGTGTGTGTGTGATGATGATTGTGTGCACCTGAGCGCACGTGCGTATTTTATATAAATTGTATATTGTAAGCGCGTGCGAACATCAAAGCGTATGCCGCACCGAGCTGCCGCGCCGCACCGTCGGCGTCGCGTTCCGTGTGCTTATGTGTACAAAGACGTATTTAAATATACTTCCGTCGCTTTGCGTTTTACGAGCGCGCATTTACAAAATCATAAAATGTCTTCGAAAAAACGCGGCAAGTACGCAAAGGCGCATAACCGCAACGATGCCCGTTCTTAAAAGTGCGACACATATTGAGCATTGCACTTGTTTATGATTTTGAACTTGAACATTAAAGATTAAACACTGAAATTTTATTTTATTTATTTTAAGTTTTAACTTCATTTTTGTGGCAATCGTATCGTCAGATGAGTAAGACAGAAATACGTTTCATAAAATTCAATCAATTTAAGAGCTTCTTGTTAGGGCTATTTTTAGCTTATTTAAATATAAATGCTTATTTTGGATTATTTTTCATATTTTAGCTTATTTTAGTACAAATGCTCATTTTTAGTGCATATTTTTTTTTTTTTATCGAAAAAACAAGCAGACACAAGCTAAATCTGTAAAACAAAAAAAATAAAAGAACACTCGAAATATTGAAGACAATTACAAAGTTATTGTCCGGAGAAGATCAACAAATATACAAACTCTGAGGTAAAAGCCAAATACTCTCCAATCACAATAAACATCGATGTAGAAAGAAGTTTTCTTTCTATAAAAACGTATTCTGTTCAAATATAAGGTTTTTTTTTGTATAAATTAAGAAAATGTTCGTTATTTATTAAAAAAAAAATTAAGTACAAACTTAAAATAGTAATAAATGTACTTGTTCGTATTATAATTCTATTTTTAATGTAGAAATTTGAATTTTGTCTATCAAGTACATATTTGTTTATTAAATTTAAATGTGAATTATATTTTTTAATATTTAAGTTATTTTTTGGGTATAAATTTTGTATTTTTTTTAAGGGCTTAAAACGATGTATTTTTTGGTTGCCGTAATAATGACGTAAATTCTATGTTGTCGGCATTGAACGTGTACAATAATCTCAGGAGACATAATCTCAGGATTTTTTTCTGAGATTAGGACTCTTGAGATTAATGCACAGGTGGCCTGTGACATAACCTCAGGATCCTGAGATTATGTCCCACGAGAACCGCGTCATAATCTCAAGAGACATAATCTCATGAATTTTCAACAACAACAATTACATGAAATAATGAGTTTCAAAACCATTTTGTTTGTTATTGTTGTTGTTAAAAAATCGTGGCCTGTGACATAATCTCACGATCCTGAGATTAATGCACAGGCTGCCTGTGACATAATCTCAGGAAAATACATGGCTAAACTGCTGTATATCCAAGCATACTTAGGGAGAAGAGGGAAGTGTCCAGCCCTAAAAGTAACAAGTTCAATATGCGTTGTTTGCGGGCAGAGCCCGTATCATATATTGTATATGTATATGTATATGTTGAATTATATTATTAGTATGAAATATGAAATTTAAAGTGATTAAAATAGAAAACTCTAGTAGATCAAATGCTCAAACGTTCATGTTAGCAAACGTTTTTATTAGTAATGGCCTATAATAAACTCAATATATTTTTAAAACGTTACCTATTATTCTTATTCGCCAGTTGTACATTTGACCGCGCTTTTGAACGTTTGCGCATTTGAGCTGTCCCATATCAAAAAATGTTTGTTTGATATGATTTAAAATGTAGCTAAATTTTTCGATTATTTGAACTTTGGCGCTTTTGAACGTTAGCGCATCTGAGCTATTCCCGATTTTGATCCTTTTTATTTTTAAATTAAAGTATCGAAAGATACAGTACAAATGATATTTAATTAATTTTAAGAGGTAAGGGAGACTGGGGTGAAGTGTGACAAGGGTAATTTGTGACAGATTTATTAATATTTTATAAAATCTAGTACTACATCTGGTCCGCATTTCGAACATTATCTCAATTCATTTTGTATACGTAAGTTAAGGTGGACAGTTGAAAAAATATAATTTGTAGTGTTGAGTAGTTTTTTAGAGCTTGTTGAATTATGTTTTTGTGCTGAAAATAAAATGAATATCTTAACTTGAATTGCAATAATATGTAGAAAATGTGATAAAGAATTATTATTGCATTTCAAAAGTTATAATATTGTGTTCTTTTACCTTTTATAAAAATAATTTGTGAATTTATCACCTGGGGTAAATTGTGACAAAAACTGTGGGGTAAATTGTGAAAAGCAAAAAACATAAGAAAAAAATACAAATTATGGGTTCATGATGCCTGCACCACTTGTGACAATTGTCATGAATAAAATCAATTTAACACAATATTAATCTATTGTTAACAATTATTTTTAAAACATTTCACAGAACTGAATTGTCACATTGAAGAATATGCCTCGGAATATTAAACATTTTATTTTTTATTTTAATTATCGAAACTATTAAAAGTTTATAATAACTAAAAATTCAAAATGTATCTTAAATGTACTTTATGAAATAGAAAATAGTATAAGTTCTAAAATATCGTGTTACGGTGTTTAAATTTGATGTCAAAAATGACTCCTACATGTGTCACATCTCACTCCACTAGTGTCTCTTAATCTTGAAATATCAGATAATGTGTAAACATTTAAAAAATATTTTTTATATTGAAACATGCGTAAAAGAATAACAATCAAATTGCATTTTAGTATGATAATTTAGCTGTTGTATTTTTTGAGTAAATCGCATGTAAGCGAATAGTGTCACAAATTACCCCAGTCTCCCCTAAATAAAATTTAATCTAGGATTTTGAAAAGAGACACCTCAAGAAATGGTGAAAACAAACTAGATACATATTTTTTATCGTTACTTGTATATGGAACAAAATATACATGTCTTTGCGAAAAAATCTGACATCTGTTTAAGAAGGATATTTTCCTACTTTGAATGCCTAAAACTCGACCCTTATATAGGGCTAGCCTGAAATAAAATAAGCATACAAAAATATGCACACTATAATTTTTACTCACCACCAGAAAAAAATACGACTAAGAGAAATCAACGATTCCTGGAATGATCAATTTGTGTCTCCATTGTTTAGTGGCAAAGACCAAAAATAGTATCCGCAATAAAACACCTCAAAAACGTTCAAAGACGCTGTACGCCCGGAATATAGTTTTGAGCATGCCACATATTCATTTATTTATCAAAGCAAAATACATGTTAGTGGTTCTTCATCAGCGGATGTTCTTGTTTTAGGAACAAGTCTATATTTGAAGCGTATTTCTTTGAATGATTTAACATATTATCATTGTTTCTGTCGTTGGTAAACCATGAGGCCTACAAGGCGACCCATCGATTCCGATAGACGAGCCACTTTACATTTATTTGGGAGAGCTTTGGCGGGAAACAGGTCTGGTTGGGGAGAGCTTCAACGCGAGGCCTTGACCCATCTTTGGTTGTAAGGGATAGGAGCCGGTGTACAATATACACTCCATACCCGCAACCATTTTTAATGAAAATTTGTAACCATTTCGGAAGGCTATTTATAGCAAGAGGAACCTACTGATTTAAAATACATATTTGAAAAACACTCGATAAATTATGTCCGTTGTCGCTGCCGGGAGTCGAACCCGGGCGGTCAAGTCAACCATCCACCGTGCACAATTCCGACGCGTTGTCCTTCTTGGCTATTACGTCGGTGTTACAGCCACTCGCTGCTTCAATCATCCCTGTAATTTTGCATTCTAACTTCAGTTAAGGTACTTAACCTAACCAACATACAGACAAAGTTACAAATAAAACTGGCCGACACATTTTCCGTTAGGTCCCAAAATTCAATTGGATACATTTGAAATGGGGATATCTAGTTTTTAATGCGACTCGTAGGGTCTGCTGATATTATCAACATTATAATCGGATATCCTTTGTCTCGGTCCCCCATCTTTAAATTATTCAAAAGTTTACGGAAGCGTAATAAGGTTCCATCTAAATAGAAAAGGTCAAATGTTTCTAAGGGTAAGTGTTGAAGGGTTCCATCAGGGACATATACTTTTTCATTTACAGCCAAATTCTTCCTTCGTCAGGTGATAATTTAATTCACAATTAAATAAAACATCAACAGACTCATTCACCAGGTTTACGCAGCTATAAAACCCTGCCACCCCTAATGCAAAGGTTTTTGAGTTGAGGTATGCATATGCGCACTTTAGACACATATCGCAAATGTCACATATCTCAGGCTTTTGTTATATGATGGAACTTTGATATGGGAAGTTTTGAGTTCGATTTCAATATGCTTTGATGGAGCCACCGCTCCAACACTCTGTATAGAGCTTCGTGTGAGTGATGCACGAGCATTCAAAGTTTCTCAATAAATAGTTTCGAAACAAAATTCTCAACAAATATATGCGGAAACACAATGAAAAGTAATTGATAATTATTATGAAGTGAAGAAAGTTTAATTGAATATAGATATACTCTTAAATTTTGCAATGCGTCATAATAAATGTCTATTAAAGAAAAAGTAATTAGTTTTCGGTGTATTCTAACAATTCTAGCTTTTTATAGATATAGTCCTCGACTAAATGCCAAATCCTGTGATAATTTTGCATTTTGTTATTTCCCATAAATAATATTAGCGAAATATTATTTTTCAGTAGGGTTGATAACCTTAAAAAAAAACCGATAATCACAAAGAGCGTTTATCTCAACCGCAGATAAACTCACAAATGACTTAGAATACCTTATTATTTAAAATGTATACAGAGAATACTATGAAAATAAGTGCGTTTAATTCTTGATGAGATAATATATGCTTTTGATGTTATCGGCTTGAAAGATTATTGAATTTTGAGATTTTAAAATTTGATGGAATCACATGTTTTTAAGATTATTCAAATTTTTGGTTAGGAGAATTTCAGTTTTTTATATTTCGTATTCTAATTTCGAAAGTCATAAAGTCTGTTTAATGCCTTAAAATGTACGTTCACATGTATGTACTGGAGGGCTATTTTCGAATCGGTCTTACGAGGGAACGAAATGATCCTAAATTAAAAAAAAAAAAATTTTAAAAATTGTACCTAAATGTATGTATGAAATTTTAAATATTAAAATTAGGTTTGATATCACACTTAAATTTGTAATTTGTAATTTGTAATTTAGGTATACCTAAATAAAGCAGACTTTTCGAGAATAGCCTCCCTGTACGTTGTATACATACATAAATTACAGTACAAAAGCATGTCATGCCCAAAAATACACCGCACCATGAATTTTGAATGAGTGGAAAAAGCTCAAAAACAAAAACCGTGAAAGAGTCATCGTAAATTGAACTGCCTACTTCAGAATCTAGGCATTTCGGGTATAAACGTAATCAATATGCCAACACCAGAACCGCTTAGAGCTGCAGCATGGTATAAATATTCAATACTATATACAACACATACTATAACTATACTATATTATTGTATATAATACATAATATACTTAATACTTATGATGTTGATTTTCATTCTCTACTATATATTTACATTTCACAAGTACATAATTGCTTCATTAGTGTACTACATATTATGCGCTATGCAAATGTGTATATAGAAATAACATAAATCTGGCACAGTGTACACATCAGGAGCACAGTCGAGCTAGTCGTGCTAGTCGAGCTAGTCGAGCCAGTCGAGCCAGTTAAGAAGTGCTCCACAGCATAAAATAGGTATACGCTGAATAAATTTGCGATTATGCGTCCCACAAAAAAACACATTTTTTTTAAAGAGAGAAAACGATTATGTTGAACCTCAAAGCAAATGCAAAAGCACTCGCACAATAAAAAAAGGGTTTGGCAAAGCTCTGCGGATCGATGAAACTGCCACACATTAAAAAAAACACATGCACATACTATACTCTATACTCTATACTATACTCTATACAACACAACATGTGAGCACGTTACAGCTTTTAATCTGTATTTCTTTGAGTGTGTGTCTATTTTCCCTCTGTGTGCGCTTCGTTTAGTCTCCTTTCAGATTCCACTCGGAATAATATATATATATATATATAAATAAATATAGTATGTTACACATAGTTGCGAAAGAAGTGTACCCGTACAATTGCATTATGTTGTCTATCGTCCATATAACGAATATAAAAACTCTACAAAAATGATGTTTTAAAAGTTCATCCAAAACATTAAAAAGAAATTATTGTTTTTTTGTTCTTTTAGAACTACAGCCAAGCATGGTAATATCTACATTCCGCAAACCGGTTACTTGACCTGCAAAAAAGGAAACGAAATCTATTTCCGGTGCCTAAATGATAATGCTTATTTTTTAATTGTATACATTTTTTGTTTGATTGTTTTTTTTTGATTACAAGCAACAACAAATAATAGAAAAAACAAGCAAGAAACAAACTAAATACTAGCAAAATCGAGCAAAAAAAAAAGGAAAAACAAACAAAAAGAACACCATATAATTCCGGTCCCAGTTGCCCAAAAAGTGACAAGCAATTATTACGGTAGTAGGCTGAAATTATTTATTTTTAGTTTTGTAATTCTTTCTTTTATTATATTATTTACCGATCAGGATTGCAAAAAAAAGGAATTACTTATAATTTTATTTTTTTGACATCTAAAAAACGGTTACATTGTGTTCAAATTTGACGTTGGTGAGCAATTTTCAGTTATTATGTTTTAAATGTTTTTAATTTTTCTTCGTTTTTTTCTTTTTGAATTTAATTGAAATTTTCTTCGATTGGTCGAATGATCAATGATGACGATTGATGACGATTGATGAAGATTTACAGAATCACGATTGGCCGACATCACTATAAACCAAATATTGTTCATGGATGATGCGGAAGGTGCACTTATTACGAAAAAAAAATCCCGGTAAAGGAGAGAGAATGGATTTAAATTTAAAAATCTTTTATACAGTTTTTTTATTTATTTTATTTTAGGAGTTGTTAACTTCAATGGCAGCAAGCTTTAGAGAAATACAACACCTTTCTAGCATATGCTTGAGCTTTTACTCCATTTTATTCCCTGGTTAATAATATTCCAGTTTATGCTGTATGTGAAATTTTCTCTATAGTTTTCTGAATTTGGAATTACCGATTCCATAAACAAGCTCCCTCAAAAATCATTTACAATGGACAATTTTAACTTACAACCTCTTCCATTCCCTTAAAAATAATTTGTCGTTATTTTCCTGTTATTTAGGTCAATCAAGAGAAACCTTTTAAAAATAAATATATCGTACTAAAACGGTACATGCCTCGAAAAAGGAGTACAAATACTCCGATCGAAGTATTTTCATTCTCTCGTTTGCGTCTAATTGTAATACCTCCGATAGTTGTTCATAATGAAAATGTCAGTTTGTGTTACACTGTCCGTAACCTTAGCCTTCATATAGATGACAAGATGACATGGACAGGACATGCATCGCAAATTTTATGTAAAGTGATTGCTGTATTGCGTAGTTTGTGACTCCATAACAACTTATCTTCTTAAACAAAACTGCATTTAGTCCGTTCACTACTAATCCCTCAATTAGCATATTGTATTGTTTCTATTGGTCTCTAAAAAATCCCACCAAAGTATTGATCGATCAGTTAATGCTTGTACACTTTTTGTATTTAATATACGTAAACATACAAGTCTGCAACATTATCGCCATTCAGTACTTAATTGCTCTCTAACTGATTTTATTAAAATGAAAATATGTCTACTTCCACTTTGACTTGACTGGTTCACCTCCATACATTCTCAGCAAGCTAATATTTGTTAAATCAACAAGAACCCAAAACCTACTAATTCCTAACCATATATCTGCTCTAATGAATTCTTCCTTTCTTTTGGAGCAACCGAGTGGAATGACCTGCCACTCCACAGAAGTTAATAATGTCTGGAGCTTTTAGGAGGACTTGAATATTTATAGTTGTGTATATATATATTATGTGTTTTTCTTCTTTTGCATGTCGTATAATTGTTTAGTGTGAATAGTGTAATAAGTGTTCAATAAGTTTCAATGGGTCAATTAGTTTAAGGTATAATATTTTTTTTTTAAATGAATGGACATCATACTATAAGTATATATTATAATATCATTTTATTTTTCATGTATCATGTAAGTCAAATACTTGTAATGTATGTTTTTACATAGGATCCTTACATGCATACCAAAATAATTAAATAAAATTAAAAAAATTAAAACTTCAAACTCGGGTGTAGAAATCGACCGTAAAAGCTTGGGCTATTTTCTTAAAAACTTTAGTTTGACGAGCCCAGCTGTCTTATTCTCATTTAAGTATAATTTATTTTGCGATTTTTACTTTTGTTAGGTTTGTGATTTAAATTGTTAAATTGTCAATTGAAATATTGAGCCGTAATAGTATTAAAGAGAAAAGGGGTTTTAACATTTTTTTGAAACGCTTGGGAAAAAATGTTTTTAGCAAGTTTGGTTGATAAATTGGTTAGTCTAAAAATACACAGATAATCAGAAAAGCTATATTATCTGCGGTTTAATTTTTTTAATAATTTGTTTTCTCTAAAATAATTTATTGAATAATGAATTCAGCGTATTTATTAATAGTGTTTTTTAGTATTTATTAATCAAATATAATGAGCTTATATCTCTTAAAATATAATATGTTTAATACCACTATTAATTAATGCACTGATATTAATAATAAAAAGGATATTGTAATAATAAAAAAATATATTAACATTGAAATTACAAAAAATATCTTGTATCCGAAAACTCGAAGGGATTCTTTTTGCGTGTTTTTTTATTCTTTAGGATTTTTTGCGGGATTTAAAGACGTTCCAGAAATCGATGGGTATTGACATTTTAGAAGTATTCTTAATACTTTTCAGCGGCATTATTTTTTTTAAGCTTGAGTTCTGAGCCTGTTTTGGTATTATGCTCGCAAGCTCAAGCTTATGAATATGGTCAAGCTCCAAGAATGAATGTTTCAATAATTAATCACATATTTATATCAGCTAAATTTAAACAAATTCTGAAATTTTAGACCATTTTTAATGTTTAAAAAAAAAAAAAAGAATTCAGTATACATACATTTTGAAATCTCTCAAAAAAAATTGTGATGGTGTACGGGTAAAAAATTATAATACATTCTTCGAGCAAGACGTTTTCTTATTTTTGAAAAGATTTCAAAATGAATATATACCGGCTTCTTTTTATTGAAACATCGTGGTAACGAACAATCACAAAAGGG